>JANHGD010007056.1:293913-308716 GCA_027560375.1 Imantodes cenchoa
GACCCAGATTGTTGGGGGCAATATGCTGATTCTGTAAACCGCTTAGAGAGGGTTGTAAAGCTCTGTGAAGCGGTATATAAGTCTAAGTGTTAAGTGCTATTGCTAAATAAAATTGAATGTCCCTAATATTGTTACGGGTTTATAAGTAGTCCTTAATTTACAGTCATTTGTTTAGTGTCTGTTCAAAGTTACAGCAGTACAAAAATGTGGCTTAAGACATCTCCTCACACTTATGACTGTTGCAGCCTCCCCACAGTCATTTGATCAAAATTCAGGCAGTTAGCAATTGGCATGCATTTACTACGATTGCAGCATCCCAGGATCATGTGTTCTCCATTTACAATGTTCCCAGTAGCTTCTGACAAGCATAAAGGATAAAGTTCAGGTTGCTATGTCAGCTTTCCAATTGAACTATAGCTCTCAAATTCTCTGAAATAATCATAAAGAAGAGAAATAAGCTAGAACGTGTTCAGCATCTCACAAAACACAAATGTGCATTATGTCGCTTTCACATCTGTGAAGGATAAAACAATTAAAAACATACCATAGATGCGTGATGGCGAACCTATGGCATGCATGACAGAAGTGGCAAGCGCAGCCATGTCACCTGGCATGTGTGTCATCACCCGTTCCTCTTCCGGGTTTCTGGCACACATGCACATGCGACAATCAGCTGGCCTTTGTGTGTGCGGCAGTTCCGGAAACAAGAAGAGCTGGTCTTCCATTTTCTGGCATGCGCATGCGCACCAGCCAGCTAATCGTCATGTGCACTTGTGTGCCAGTAACTAGAAGAATAGCTGGCCGGCGCTCATGCACACGCCAGAAACTGAAAGTTCATTTTCCGGAGCGTGCATGCCCCCTGGGCAGCTCCTCTTCCGGGTTGCAGGGCTGATGAACATGTGCACGTGCATACACCCCATTTTCAGCACTTGGTGCTGAAAAGATTCGCCATCCCTGCCATAGCTATTTTTCTTAATGAAATATTTTAGGTTGTATAGTTATTTTGTTTTATAAATCGCTGGTTTAATTTTTCTATAACCTTTCAAATTCTTATGTCAGCAACCAAATGCTTAAGTTCAATTCCATAATATTCTATTTGGATTTGAATTATAAAGAAATCCACCAAGCAAGTTATTACTACTGAGGATGTGATTTGTATTCTTCATGCACTTTCAGTATAATTTATATGGTTTCAAATTGTAGCCTTCATAGGTTTTTTTCCCCCTGTGATGGAATTCTGAAGTGTTCCTGAAGCTGTTATCTTTTTCTATTTTCACTCTTGCATTTCACTGCTCAGCCAGTACAAGTATCATTTCTTGGAATTGTTCATCTACTCTGTTTTTGTACACATTGATCTGTTTCTTGCTATGACTACTAATCAGAACCTTTGTATTTGAAGACGAGTGATGGGAATAAATGTACTTGCACTGAAAAATGATACCGTTAACTAGAACTGAGTACTACGGATAAATACATCAGTGCAATCTGGAGAAGGTCCCATTAATCCCAAACATACCATTACAAACTTCAAATAGGTCTCCTACAATGAATCCTATTTAATAATGTCTTCAAGATTTTCACAAACACACACACACACACAAATGGATATGTAAATATACACATAATCATATATAGATCAGGACTTATTTAATCTCCCTTGAGTCCTACTCAAACTAATTATGATTCTTCTTCTTTTCTTCTTCTTTTATCACTTCAGGTGTTCAGGTAATTATGATTAATTTGGCCTATTCTTTTTTCAGTATGAAATGTTTGCATGATCACTCTAGGGCTGAAAGAATCTTATGGCACCTGAAATACTAATGCATAAGCTTCTCAGGATCAAACTAAACTTCAACAAATGGTGCAAGTATAATTCTAAAAAAATAGTTATCTGGTAAACATGCATTTTTGAAAGCAAAATAATAAAAGGACAAAAGGGTGAAAGGAGTGGTAAGCTACACAATTATGTTGACTGTTAACTAAAGAGAAATTAGGTGTAATTTCTTTTTCAATTAGCACCTGCGGAGTATTGGGAAATTGTGTTGCATGCATAAGGTGCATGCATAAGGTGGACTGGACAAACAAAAACTCCAAAAAAATATTAACACAAATAGCCATGAGAACAATCCAATAATCAGTCAATTCCAAAGAGGCTGCTCAAATAACATCATTTTTACCACCTTGCATGTGGCTATAAATGTGTCTTTGTACAGAAATCAACAATTCAGTTGTATAAGTTAGCATTGGTTACATAGCTAAACTGCGGAATGAAGAATTGGAATATTCAACTGTGAAGAATCAATAGTTTCAGAGGCTAAGAAATATGAAATATAATTCTCATGTTTTAAAAATGAATGATTTCATCAGAACATTATTTTGTGTTTATTGGACTGCTCAAAGAAAGTTTAATCAGAGTTGGGTATTAGATTTCAGATGCTGGTATCATAGAAATTTGTAGCAATAGCCATAGCATACTGCTTTGTAGTACCCTCTAGTCAGTTTACTGAGTCAACATATTGCCCCCAACAATCTGGGTCCTCTTTTACCAACCTCACAATGATGAAAAGTTGAGTCAACCTTGTGCCTGCAATACTGCATTCTAACTACTGTGCCACCATGGCTCCTTTGTAAATATTTTAACTCATATGATTCGGTCTTGTCCAGCTATATACTAGTTTTACTTCTAAATTTTCCCATATATTCCCATATATATATATATCAATATAGTTTTGAAATAGATATTAAAATTAAGGACCTCTATGTCACCTTGAATTATATTCTTAAAGCATGGAATTTATCAATTAAAAAAACATATTGCGCAATTGAGTTATTGAGCACAGCAAAGAGGATAATTTTATGTAACTTGAAAGAAACTTACCCCCCTAATTTGAAGAAAAGGGTCCAGGTTATTAGTTTGCATTCTACTTTGAAAAAGTGTCCATGTCCTAAAAATGAGAATTTAGCACAATATAGTTCTATATAGTATAGAAGCTTGAATACTGTTATCCATAATATGATTTTTTTCTTTTTTGTCATTTTTTATTTTATCACTATAATTAATCAAGTGAAACTTTTCCTATGACATGGATTTTTATTTGACTTATTGTAGAAGTTATAATTCCTGGATAGAAATACTATATGCAGATGAGCAGAACTGAATAATACATGGATATTAATAATATTAATGTTTTTCTACAGAGATAATTGTTTTGGAAAACAACTATAATTTCCTGGTTATTAAACCACCTGTTCATGGGTGTTCAAATATATCTGGTGAAGTAATTCCCTTCTAAAGGCCATAAGAAACGTTATGTCCCTTGGATCTTTAACCTTTAGACAAGTCCACATAACTAAAAATGATTTATTCTTGCACTGTTGTCTTGACATTCTTAGTCTCTGCTCAGTCTTGCAGGAAACTCACAGCTATGCAAATACATCAGTACTGTGATGGCTGCATTTGGTGTGCATTGCCCCATATAATTCAAGAAAATGGATTTATAGTAAAGAAAGTCATAGGCGATTGGCTTTATCTAGGAAGCTTTAAAGTTTCAGATGGTGATCTTTTCCTTTATTCTTTTTGATGAGAATGTTTTTCCCTTGACAAATGCTTTGTGATACCAGTTTGCTGATGTGGGAATGTGATACTGTGAATTTTTGTGGATTCCCCCCACCCCTTCATGGTTTCTTTCTTCTTGGCATGGCTTGGCCTTCTCTTATTTTTAGTTTATTTTAATAGGGAAATGTTTCCCACAGGTAAAATGAACTTTTATAGAAGTAAAATGGGAGTTAACATAATTTTTCATATATTGTCACACAAATCCAATCCAAGTTTTTAAATATGACATTTTATTTGGGTTTAATTGAACTGATTTGGGTCAGATCACCTATAATAATCTGATATTCAGTTCACATGTAAGATGCTTGGTTGGGGGTAGAATGGGGGCTGTGATTGACTTACAGAGTCATATGTGTCCATATGGGCTGTTTTACAAGCTACCCTATAGTTAGCTTTGTTGGCATAATAATGTAACATCTAGAGGCTCTTCAATATTCTATGGAAGCATGCTCTGCCATTGGCTTCAGACAGCAAAATGTCTTATGCTGGTTACATATGTTCCACAATGTTATTTTGCACCAAATAAATATATTTCAAAACTGATTTTCAATTCCTCAGTGGATAACTAGCTATTTATCAACCTTTTTTTTTATTGTGGTATGTTATATTATAAAGATTCAAACATCCCATATTTATGTAACTTTTAGCTACTTCAACTGTTCTTATATTGTGAAAATATGGATATTCAGAATGTTTGGGTCAATATTATCACTGAAGTAAAATGTTTTAAACAGGAAACAAAACTATATTAATATTTTAAAGCACATTTTCTTTATTGGAGATTTTCTCCATTGAAAAATAAACCAGAAGCTCACACAATTGACTGATTTTAGTTGAATTAAATAACTTCTTTATAATCATAATAACATATATTTACAATACCATATGCTGAGTATTCTTCTTCATTCAATTACAGAGAATTAGCTTCATTACAGCAAGTTCAGAGCAGAGACCTTACAGAGATCATAATACAGATCAAACAGACTTAACTAAGACCTCGTGGAGACTGGAACCATACCCAGCCTTTAGCTTACAGTTTCTCCTGCACAGGCTTAGTAGCAGTTAACCCATAGGCTGACTGAGTTACTATGTTAATTTATGGGCTGACCACATTACCACTGGCTCTTCCAGCTCATGAATATCTCAACATTCTTTTGGTTTTTACTGTATATGGGTTTCAAGTGTTTCCACAACTTTCTTAATACTCAACATTTTCAAGATAGAAAATGGTCTAGTTTCAATAATAAAAATATTTCATTATTTTTGGAAACAAGGGAAGAATTTGTTACTGACATTGCTTCCCATTTACTTGGAAATTATTCAATTCATCCACAGAATTATTCCTAAATAAGTGGTTTAGATCTTGTGATCTAAATGTTATAGTTCTGAAAATTGTGAATAATTTAAAACAAAGAAAAAATAGTAGCTTTTATATTAAGTGGAACAATTACACTTCATAGTTGTGTAATGAACAATTTGAATAGTACTACATTTGCTAGCTCTTTTAACAAAGTAACTTTTTTTTCTCAGTACAATACATGCAATACACTCAGTACAATACATTCCTTAGAAATCTCAGTTCTTTAAATACCTTAAGGGGAAAATAGAATGAAGAATGTTGATTCATTTTTAAAAGACTCTCTTGTTCTCCTCAAAGGCAGAAAATAGGTGACAAAACATATCTTGCATATTTTTGCTCCATTACGCTTGTAATAGCTTGCTTTCTTTGCTGGGGATTAATGATAATCAGCAGGCCATCCATAGAAACACAGGATATAGATAATTGTGTGTATATATTGCCATTGTAAAGACAAAAAATGTAACTTGGCTTGTTTGATATATTGCATAACAATCTAACTTTTCATGGTACTCTAAATATATATATTTTACCACTGGTAATCACCTTTGGAGTTATGATGGTACAGTTTGATAGACATTCGTTGACAATGAGATATTTTTCACTTACATATGTACAGATCAAATGATGGTTCTTTTAAGGGATGCATGCAGGAACTGACCATCTAGACAGAGAAACATTAAATAATGCAGTTAAGAAGCATTCTATTATACAATAATTGCAAGTATCACTTCAACTCTTAATGAGTCAAGACAATAGACACAGGTCTTCTTGGAAGTAATACCTTTGAAACTGTGGCTCCTTTATAATCCAATTGCTGGCACATTTTCCATTTCTGAAAATGATGGCCATTTTGTTAATCTACTTCTCTGGCAGCCTACAGTCACCATTTATCTTAGAAGAGAACATTTCTTGTTTTTTACAAGTAAGCTTACTCAAACAAATTCAGGTTTTAGAGAATCCTCTGAAAGAAAAATGCTGCATAAATATATGAGGTTATTGTGTCAAAAGAGAATGAAGCTCTCCTTCAAAGTCTAGTCAATGTGTCTCATTCACTCTATTTGCCAGATTGCCTGGTGCATAAGACATTCCTGTTCTGGCGCATTCCTAATGACTTTTATTCCTAATGACTTTTATTCAGCATTAATGTGGCTGCCATGAGCACCTCAGTAAGATTTTATTGCCAACTCAGCATTAAAGTATCATTATTGCAAAGTGTTACTGTAAGAGTGAATGCCTGCCAAACATTTCTCAGAAGAGCCCTGTGCTTTTAAGATAAGTGCAATATTCCCTGTCTTCATTTTCATGTAAATGTCAGAGATGAAACTTTTTATTGATTGGGCAAAACAACTGTGAGCATGAGAAGACGTAGACAACAAAAGTTTTAGATACAAGGAGAATCTATACATTTGAAAGACAATATTTGATTTTAAAAACTCTGAGTAAAAGTACTATATGATATTGCAACTCCAACTTTCCAATTCTGCCTTTCTCACTGAGGTAAGTTTTGTATATGCGACCAATTTCTGTTTCTTATATTTTTTTTCTTTAGTGATCATTAATATTCTAAAAAAATGTTTATATACCTTCATGCCAAACCCTGACACAAGGGATCTAGTAATGTCAACTATTTTACCTACAATACCTTTAGTTTTAATGAGTAAATGTTGCATAATGAACCAAGGCATTGTATTCTTCTGAAGAAAACCACATTCCTGTAAGAAGAAAAAGACAAAAGAAAAGCTACGTCCATGAGAAATAACGATTGTATATGCAGTCCATCTGTTTACAAAAATTAGATGGCCTAATGCAGAATGTTAAAAACCAAAACAAAAGTCCATTTATAAGAGCTATGTCCACATGCACTTTCAGACTTAATTTCTATATTCTTTACTAGCACAAACAAGGAAATTTGTTCAGTTTATATTTTAATGCAAATGTATCCAATCTTATGTTACAAAGTAATTATTCTCCGAAATGTTCATTTCTCCACAAACTTTCAATGAATTTTTCCAATTAAACAACATTTATAATAGGGTTGAATCTGTTGACTAAATAATGTACACAATGTTTTAATACCATGGAAAATCAGATATGCTGTATAATAGGTAAATAGCATTTGGCAATGTTAATTAGGAAAAAATGTACCATTTTTAAATTACAGTTTGTTTAAAAATAATTCTTGAACTGGTACAGAAATGGAATGAAGATTTATAAAAAGGAATTCAGTCCAACATTCAATTTTTTTAAAAAAACCATATAAATACAAACAACAATGTAAGATATAAATATATGAGATAAACAGTTTTCATTTATAATAAGAAAAGGTAGGTTCACATTTCAGTGTGATCAAAATCAGAATTAATTTTAAAGGTAAAGGACATCCTGTCTTTTTGTTATATTTGGAATACTACCAACTCCACAATCATACTGTCTTACAGCCATTTCTTTATCTTTGTCAAAGTGATGGAGATAACTTCCAAACTTGTTTTTCACCAGATTATTAAATGGTGGGACTTTTTCATGATATGGTGACAATCGCAAGAAGATTCATGGCTAGATTATGTTTCTAGCCTTTATAAATCAGTGCTGATAACAGAAATAAGTAAAAGGGTATATGTAAATAAATAATAAACTAGGATATCAGAAGAACTCATGACTATAAATATATTAAGATAGAACTTAAAAGCAACAGTGCTGAAAACAATGATTGAACAGAGAGAGAAGGAAAAAATGGGCTGTCTGAATAGCTTTCATGAAAGCAACTTAATAAACAATTAAGGAAAAATTAACAATAATTGAGGCTATAAAAGTTCAAAATATTTGGGGAGTAGGCATTGAAGCACTGAATTCAGAAAAAAACACAAAATAAAATAATAGATGTATTTATACCTATTACACCTATAAATATAATCTTTATGTGGTCCACTAAAAGAATCATATCCTGGGAGACTAAGCCTTTTGTCATTTAATCTTGATTTTGTCCAATATTCACTGAGTTTTCTCTGAGCTGTAGAATTAAATAAAAATCCTTGTTCAGCATACAGCTGACTTTACTGAAATATTGACTTTTATAGTCAGTACCTTAGCTTATTTGTAGTTGAAAAGAACAGACATTGCTCTTCTCTATCTGAAAAGAAGGCCAGAAATAATGTATACAATTCTATGCATGTTTGTCCAAAATTAAGTATTGCTCTATTTAGTGAGATGCATCTCGGACTGGCTAAGCCAAACCCGTGCATTAATGACGCCAAGACACTTTCAAAGGTATGGACTTCAGCTTTAATTATGCTTCAGGTCAGCTCAGACTATGCCGCACCAATTCAGGCCAAAGTTAGCACTGAGAGCATCTGCCTCTCAGCGCTATTTATGCAAATATTCATCATCCCCCCCAAAACCATCATCTGGCGCTGTAAGCCCTCCCCTCTCAGCTGGTCATTAGCCTCACATGGCTCAGATTGTCTCTTTCCAGTTGCAGCTTCACTTCGTTTGAGTTTCTCTGCGTCTCATTTAACATGATGTTATTCACCACCAGTTTATACCTCCATGAAAAAATATCAACTATTTTTGATAAAATGTTCTAAAATGTCACAGATGGCAGTGAATAAGACCTTTGCGACATTTATTTTAATAATTTCCTATCTTTGTGCCATATTTGAAACCAATTATTCTCTTAACATGTACTGTTCAGGTTTATATTTTGCACTGGATGAAAATATAGTAGTAAACAGTTTTGAATGGTACTCCTCAATTGCTATTACTTCTATTTCCTTTTGATATTCCATTTACATTAGTGATATTCTATTTACATCAGTGAAAGCATCTCTTAGTAATCTTGTACTGTTTCCAAGTAGTAATCCACAGACATGTTTTTGTTAGATGCTACCATAATAAAATCAATGTTATAATTAAAGTTATTTCCCTCTAAGATATATTTATGAACTATGAATCTGACAACCAGTTACTGAGAAGCATAGAGATTAATAGTTTCACTATCATTTATAATTCTTTTGGCATGTTGTTGTGATTGATTATATCCACAATAAGGAATTATATTTTTCTGCAGAATATAACTTATATCAAGAAAATTGATTACATTCCCCTTAAGCGGTCAGACCACAGAGTGGAAATATTAATTAATTTTATTAAATACTGCATATGAAATACTTGATTTGTTTAGATTAGCAGGATTTTTGATATTGTAGTTAGTCATGGTAGTCTATGGTAGTCTAAAATCAGAAAGAGTTTAGAAGCACCTTTTCAGACATATGTTACTAAGATATATCTTTCATGAGCTACAGCTCACTTCATCAATCATATCGAGTAGTATAACTACTCCAAGAATTTCATCTGTACAAGCATGAGCATGATGGCCACACCTAGCCAACATTGGCAGATCTCAGAAAGCAACATCAGACCTTCTTATCATTTCGTGGAAAAAAATACCCAGGAAGATTAAAACTAGACTGGAAAGTTTATAAATGGTCTTGAAAGAAGACAAACAAAACTATGCAAAATTGCCAAGAAAGTAACTAGTAAGCTTAGTTCACTTTTAAAAGAATTGTGCTTTTAATGTTAAAAAAATAAAAAATATTTTAAAATTGAAGGTGTGTCAAAATTTACAGATTCAAGTTAGAACTTTATGAAATATTATTTATTTATAATGAAATGCAACTAAATTCTAGATACCTCTTTTTTTTTACACACATACATACATTACTTCTACTATTGCAGGAATATTTTAAACAAAATAACCATCTGATTGATTAACTGATTGATTGGAACAGATGCCATATGATTATTTTATCATATGCTATACAAGAATAATATTGCCACTAATCTCAATAATAAATCAGCCTGAATAATTAAAACAATCACAATCTATCAGGAAAATATTTTGTAGACTATCTTATATAATAAAAGTTCATATCAGTCAAGTATTTAATATGAATGACACTTGGGTTTAAACAAAGGGTTTTTTATGTGTGCATGTCCATGGATTAAATTCCATCAATCCTTGCAAATGATTAAATATATCTGTACAACCTGTTTTTGAAATTCAATTAACTTTTCAGAACATCCCAGAAAGTTAAATAAATAGAAATCTATTTCATTATTATTATTTATTTATTTTGCATTTTAATATGATTCCTCAAGTATTAAGAGTATCTCAATTACTGTTACTTTGATTTGATGTGTTCCTTCTCAATTTTTGGCGAAGGACAATTTCATTGTCATCAACCATTTAGTCATGTCCAACCCTTGGCCACTCTACAGATCAGACACTCTTCATGCCCCTCTTTCTCTCACCACCTGCTACAGATCCACCATGGTCATTCCAGGGTCATCCTTTTAGTGTCCAGCCAATGCATACTATGAACAATTTACTTTTCTATATACAAATTTAAGTATAAAGGTAATATTTATTCATTTAAAGTTACAACTATGTTGAATGAGGGGATATACAACAGTTCCTGGTTCTTGTGGCCATTATAGTGCACCTGTAGACATGATTCTGATTTGGGTGGTAACCAGCTTTCTGTTGTGATGGTCACAGCATCCCACTGTCAGTGATCACCATTGCAAACTTCAGGTCTTCTGGCAAGGAAAGCCAATGGAAAAACTGCAGGAAGTTGCAAATAGTGATCACGTGACTGTGGGACAATGTGATTGTGTGGGGTTCACCAAACCTTAGCAAGTAGAATTATCGCAGTAGCCATCATAAGTTAGTGTGGTCATGTGACATCACACTTTATGACAGCATCACTTAGTGATAGATTTACTGGCCCCAATTACCGCAGGGAAGTGAGGCCTCCTTGTACCAACATGCATGATTTTCGTATTAGTGAATGGCTTTTTTTTTTTAATATATAAGAAATTTATCCTTATGATCCATCTTGAAATAAACACAAAATTGGGGCACTAATTCTTACTAATTTGGGAAATGTGACATTCCTTTTTCTATTAAATTAGCTACCATCAAAATGTAGCACTGTAGCACAGCAACTTAGATTTGATTCTCAGGATTATGCACATTTAACTTCATAGTAGAATATAAATTTGAAAACACCAAATAAATTCTTCCATTGAGCAACCAGGGAAGAGTCAGATATATGACTCTAAATCACATCACAGCTAAAAAAAACCCTGCATGAACTTCCTGCATGAGGTTGATTCTTATTTTTTATGAAAAAGAAATGATTTCTCTTACTTATATTAAATATAATTGGTGAAAATATACAGGGGAACTTATTCTCTCAACCTTAGATATTTAAAATTGCAGAACAATCAATATTCTTTTGTGTTCTTAGTCTATATATTGCAAGAAATATTTCTCAATTAAAAATCTCAATGTTCTATTGATTATAAATAAAGGCATTTTAAACTTGTATCATGAAACCATGCCCTATATGATCAGATTAGGTATGCCAAGTTTAAAACAAATTCCATATATACCCAGAATTGCTTTGGATAATGAGATGGGAGGCATATAAATCTAATAAATAAATATTATTATTTTTTGTTTCCTTCTCTACATGAATTCTATTCCCAGTGACTATATCCATGCAGATATCTTGATACAATGCTAGTTTTATCTCCTCCTTCTCCCATCCTCTCCTCCTCTTTTATTATTATTAATGCCATTTTATTAATTCATGTTTAATTTCTCTTCTGCCAAATAAATTTTCAACAAGTGCACAATGGAAGCCTTTAAGGCTGAATGACAGACCCTTACAAAGCCTTTAAGGCTGAATGACAGACCCTTACAATACAAGAACAGAGGCTACAATCAAGAACAGGACATTGTTTAAATGTGTCCCTAACATCAAACATCAGAATCAACCCAGCAAAATATAATGGTTGATGGATTTTCTATAGCTTATATATAGGGCTTTATCAGAAAAAAAAAATAGACTCCTAGGAATTTTATTATATTATTCACAAAAGAAACCTTAGGACAGTTTCCTTATTATTATTACTTGATCATTGTCAAGCCAAGGTAAAAACTGGGTTAAATGAGGTTTGATAATCTTTAATGAAAAGTTAAAGTTTTTGAAGTTGAGTTTGAAGCGGAACTGATTATTTTCTGAAATCTTGTCAAGACAAAGAAGGAAATATTGGTGAATGGGTAATATCTATTGAGATTTTCTGGTCAAAAGAATGTTTCTTAGAGTGAAACATATATATGACTTCTTTTTCAGGGCAGTTGATGCTATTATCTTTCTGAAGTCAATTGCCTTACTTCCTTTTGGATTCACTCTCATCAATAATTTATAAATGCAAGATAGGTAAGAGTACAGATGAATTAATACAAGCCTGTTCATATCCTTGGACTGCATTAACTGAAATTAATTGAAATTGATCCAAATCAACTTTGGCTATATCTTCTGAAGCAATGTCAATAGTGATGCCAATAAACTTCCTATAATGCCTATTTCATATACTGCATGATCTCTTAAAATAGAGAAGCTCATCGGTGCTGAATGGGCATTTACTATAGATGTGATTGTCAAAAAGCTTTTCTGACTTATTTATATGCTCATGGCAGGGGTAAAAATCAAAAAATTTCCCTACCAGTTCTGTGGGTATGGCTTGGTAGGCATGGCAGGGGAAGGATACTGCAAAATGTCCATTCCCATCCCACTCCAGGAAGAGGATATTGCAAAATCTCCATTCCTACCCCACTCTGGTGCCAGACAGAGGTGGTATTTGGCAGTTCTCCAAGCCCCTCAAAATTTCTGCTTCCGGTTCTCCAGAACCTGTCAGAACCTGTCACCCCTGGTTCATAGGCAACATGCAACAGAGGTCTCAAAAGAAATGTCACACAAGTTAAGTAGAAATTATTCAGAGTCCCCTTTGAACTTCATTATTTTCCTATGGGAAATAATATTGAAAGATCAACTACTCCTCTGGAAAAAAAATATCTGATATTGTAAAGCAGGGATGAATAATCTGCCCATGAACTACACATCACACTTCTTTAATACTTAGACTTATATACTGCTACAATTTTGTATACCCCACAATTCTTTTTGTGGTCACCATAATATCAAAATTAAGTGAAAAATTAACAGTGCAAACTGTGCTATTCTATGAAAGGATACTACTCTATGAAAGGATACTATAAAATTGATTTGAATTGATTTGATTAGATTTATATGCCGCCCAATCCCGTAGGACTCAGGGCGGCTCACAACACTAAAAGAACAGTACATGAAAAGTCATTAAAAAACAATAAAAATAAACAATATAAAAACAATACATACCCCACCTTAAAACATGCACCATTCAAATTAATAATGTAAAAGCCCAATAATAATTCATTCATTCTCTCATATAATATCCATTCAATCCCAGGTCTGTCGACACAACCAGGTTTTCAATTCTTTCCTGAAGGCTGGCAGGGTGGGGATAACGCGGATCTTGGGAGGGAGTGTGTTCCAGAGGGTTGGCGCAGCCACAGAAAAGACCGCCCAATCCCATAGGACTCAGGGCGGCTCACAACAATAAAAGAACAGTACATGAAAAGTCATTAAAAAACAATAAAAATAAACAATATAAAAACAATACATACCCCATGATATCTTATCCATTTAAAGGAGCATTGTTTTAAAGCACATGGCAAATAACTTGTTTTCATTTAAGAATGACATATTGCATGTATCTAAAGGTTTCTTTTCTTTTGCCTTCATTTTTATTTCATGAGTTTTATAAAATAAATCTGATGAACATGAGAATTGTACATGGGGTAATTCAGAAGAATAGATGAAAATAAATACAAAGTGCTGGGCAAACACAATTCTGCTGATCCGAAAGGCATTTCTTTAGAAAAAGATAAGAAAGCTTAGCTTTTGTACACAAAGCAGAGTGACCCGGCCAAAGCTACACAAATACAAATTAATGAACAGCTGCCAGGAGGTGACAGATTAGTCTTAGTTCTGCTTTTTTAAAGCCACATTTCCAATTAAAGTACAGTACAATGTATAAGCTAGTCCACTCCAAACTGTGAAAGACATTAATGAAAAAGTAGCCAGGTTGTAGCCATGTTCTTATCTTTGAAATATCAAGAAAACATATTAAGGCTTCTAGAAAGTACAAAGCATTGTCATCCACTAGCTGTTTGTGAGTCAGATGAAGTAAAAGTAGCTGTGTTTTAAGAAAAGCTAGTATCAGCGATTTCTATCAAGTATTCTTGTTGATACATTTCTAAAGGGCAGCATATTCAGAAAAAAACACATTTTAAAGCTTGCTGTTTCAGAATTTATCATAAAAAGTTGCTGAACTGTCAATAAACAAGATTTACTAAGCATGAAGTAGTGGACAAGGAACACAACTCAGAAATATTATTTAAGCTCTAAAGTTTTCCCAAAAGAAATCTATGTGGTGTTTGTGTGTGTGCGCACACATAGGCACATATCTGAATAGATGAATGGCATCACAAATGAATACTAATTTCCATCCTCTTCTAATGAGGAGATCTGTAAATATGTTTCATACAGCCCACCATTTTTTTCTCTCATCTAGTTATGTCCATTTTCAGCATGGCAACCAATTCATATGATATTATATTCACATAATACAGACATTATTACAGCTTGTCCAAGTACACAGTCCTTTCACCTTATAATCCAAGGATATTATAGCTCAGAAGATTTACAGATTGAGTTTATTATTGTTCAGTTGTTATTCAGACTAACAAGTTTAAAATTCTTCTATTTATTTAAAATTTTCTAAGCCTATTCTCAAAATAACATACCGTATATTCCGGCGTATAAGACGACTGGGCGTATTAGACGACCCCCTACTTTTTCAGTTAAAATATAGAGTTT
>JANHGD010007057.1:9217-20372 GCA_027560375.1 Imantodes cenchoa
CACTGAGAGCATATGCACCAAGACAAATTCTTTGTGTGTCCAATCACACTTGGCCAATAAAAAATTCTATTCTATTCCTATTCCTATTTCTATTTCTACTCTACTCTACCATTTTTGTAACCGTCTGGTAAGCAAAGTCAATGAAGAAGCCAAATTCACTTAACAACTATGTTACTAACTTAACAACCACAGTGATTCATTTAGCAACTGTGACAAGAAGTGTAAAATGGGGCAAACTCACTTAACAAATTATTCACTTAGCAACAGAAATTTTGGGCTCAGTTGCAGTCGTAAGTCAAGGACTACCTATATTCCATTTTCATGAAAATAAATATTACACTGTATGACAATTAACAAAGTAAAGTTTCCACATCCTTTTCCTTTTTACCAAACGAATTCTTCTTTGAAAATAAGTCTTGAAAGCCAAAAGCCAAAGATAGAAACCTTTGAGCAAATCTAGATTTAAAAACCCATTAAGCACACGGGAAATTAGTGCAGAACTTTTTACTTCTATTTCTTTTATTAAACAATATGCCTTGTTCAATTTACCTTCAGGGTCAGTTGATTCTTGGCTCTAGCTGCTTTATGTAATGCTGTCATTCCATCTTTGGCTCTAAAATCTAAATGAGCTCCTCCATTTTTCAGTGCTTTGATTACTTCTGCAGTATTGCTAAGTTGAGCTGCCAGAGTTAGTGGGGTTTCTAGGGTAGACAAGAATGAAAACAAACTGACTAGAAGTCAACTAATAGGGTTTTGTTATGCATTTTCAACAGTTTATGCATTTAACATTTTTCATTTTTCATTAAATAAATCTCTTACTAACAGCTTGGTTTAATTCATACCTCCACTTTCTAAGTCATGATAGTTAGGATCAAGTCCTCGGTCTAACATCTTTATTAGTTTTTCAACTGAACGATGATGAACAAGGTCCATAAATTTCCGAAAATTAGCCTGAAAGTATTAATTTGAAAAATAGTTATTGAAGGATAAGCATTTCACTTCAGGAAAAAAATGATAGATTTTTAGATACAAAATCATACCTAAATATTGATGAAATTGTCCATATTCAACGTATTTGCTTATCTACTGCTTATTTACCTCTGAAGTATGAGTTCAGGGACAAATCGCAAAGGAAGGCATTTCATACATGAAATTTATGCACTCTTGAATATATGTATTATTGAAATGTTGTAAATGCATAGACATAAAATGATTTCCCGATTTAGAACAGAGATTAGGTTGTAAATTTCAGGTAGTGTGTATCTTAAAGTCTTACAAGACATTCCAGAAAGATTAGAATTGTTTAACATGCAGTCTAACAAATGCATGAGTTAATTACAATTGACCAAATTATAAGGGATAAAATTATTAATGACTATCAGTTGTAATGGCTGCATGCTACTTGCAGAATTAGAAGCAAGATTCTTTTGTAAGCTAAAAACCAAGTCTGTAAAATTTCCATGGCTTGGGGGCCCAATAGAGATTAGGATAATTTGCAAATAATAAACTAATCAATGCACATTGGGTTAGTTACATGTTATTTCCCTAATTTGCATAAATATTCCTCATTGTTACCCTGATAAATATTTGTTTGAATTCGAGATCATTGCTGGGTACTTGACTGCTACAGCAATATTATTTATTTATTTATAATCACATTTATATGCCGGCCATTCCCAGGGGACTCTGGGTGGCTAACATTCATGAAAAATGCGGTACAATTTAAAAATACATAAAATATTAATAAAAACAAGAAACAACTAAAATTAAAATTCACATACACACAACATACTAATTATATCTAATTGAGATATTCCATGATCATAGATTAACATTCATGTGTACAAAAGTCTGCAGGAGAGTTAATTGACATTGCACACATGTAGAAAGAGGTGAGCTTCAATCAACCGCTGTGACTACTATCTTGCCTTTTATGACTCTCTGCTCCAGACGTTAACATTATTTTCAACTTATACGATAAGACAGTATTTTTAAAAAAGAACTAGCACAGAACCTGCCAAACAGCCTTCTTGTTGTGAGTGCATCTTTTGGGTTTTCAAAATTAAAATGTTATCTGTTAACTCTGAAGACCTTAAATGATTTGCTTCTCTTGCTGCCATAATCAAATTTTCCTTCTCGTTTCTCTAAGATTTGAGATAACATGACTAGGTGAAGCATGGGGGAAGATATAGGATGGGACAGTCACTAACCCTGAACTCATTTTTATTAAATAATTTAAATAATTTAAATAATTTAAAATGGGTTATTATAATCAATTAAATTTAATAATAATAATGAATGAAACAATAATAATGAATTAAATTTATACACAGACCAACTCCCAGTGACTTTTAGTTATAAACTGGTTCATTAAGTATCAATACTTGCCTTCCTGATGCTAAATATAGTCATATCTTTCTAATAGGCTGAAGGGTTTCCTAAAGCAGGCTTCTGTGACTACTTATTGTTTTCCAAATCCTCCTCGGTTCAATCCTCCAACAGCATTACCATGCTTTGATTGGCAGTTTTATCACCCCATCATCATACGTGTCTTGCACTAGCTCTCATAGCCCCTTGCCATTGGCAAGACTAGTTTGGATTATATATCTACATGTGGTAACTTCTTATGAACTAATCTGTACTATGGATGAGATAACTGGCCTTCTATATGTTCCAATTCTTTTATTGTGAAAACACACTTTACTAATCTGGATTATAGTGCATGATCATACATGTGGGAAGATGTGGAGATGATATATTGGAATTCCTTTTCTATCTGAGTTGAGTATGTGAAACTTATTTCTGATGTTTCACAGTTCCAATGAGAAAATTTCTAAAAAGTTGCATTCTATTTTCCATCCATATTTTGACTGCACAAAGTCACATTCTAACTGTTCGATTAGAACTTCTAGAATCTTGGAACATATTAAATAAGTTATTTTTATCAGTTTCTCTTTAAAATAACTAGAAGTCTATAGTATATCATTAACATCAAAGATTTTTGTTTGAACTTGGACTTACCTTAGTGTGGAATTTGGCCACTTGTTTTTCATCAAGATTTAATTGTCTATAGATTCTTTTCTTGTAGCAAAACTGAAAAGTGAACAATATGCTAGTATTACTTATATTTTTAGAAATCATTTCTGGGAAAAATCTATTATGCAAGAGATAAATCAGTTTTTCAACATAAATTCAAATAATTATAAAAGATTTATAAAAAAGAATCATAAATTAAAATACCTAAGAAAACATTTATGTTTCTTTGACTTAGCTTTTGTATTAGTTGTTCTATGGAACCATGTACAGCAGCATCTTCTATGATTACAGGTACGTACAAAGAAGACAGTTTCTCTTCTTGCATTTTTCATCTGATTCTAACTTTTGGCTCATTAGTTAATAGAGGCAAAACAATAGGCTACTTCTGGAATCATAATCAGATTGCATCTAGATCTGAGTTAGTACTTCAGCCCACAGTTTCAATTTGTAATGTGTCAGGTAATCACAATTTGTCAACTCATTTATTCACTAGATCAAAATTAAGTTTTCTTAACTATGTTTTTGGCTTAATATCACAGCTCTTTTGCTTTGTTTAATTGCGTACAATATTTTCACTGATTATATGATTGAAAATGGTCCTATCTTTTCACAAATTATAAATTCCTTTATGGAAAATTTTTGTGCTCATGGAGAAGGAAGGAAGGAAGGAAGGAAGGAAGGAAGGAAGGAAGGAAGGAAGGAAGGAAGGAAGACTGCAGTAGCATGTAGCATATTGACTCAGTTTGTTTTCAGCTTCCAGAAATTGTTTGCCAAAAAAATTAACTAAATTTGGTTTAGTTTAGATTAGAAACTGAAATTTCTAAACTGTAAGCCATAGAAAGTATATTTCTGCTCAGAAAGAAACAGAGGAACTACAGAAGAATGACAAATTAGCATTGTTCAGTATCACAAGGTGGAGATGAAATATTGTAAATTATATCCCTCAAAATTACATCAATTCCAGTGGAGATGAAATATTTTAAATAACTACTGCAGGTATCATCTGGTATGCAGGAATTACCCTGGAAGATGGATGAAGAGTTTCTATTTAGGAAATGGTCAGATAAAAGAAACAGGGGAAAGCCCACAACTGAATAATGAGCAGAGAAACAAACATAAAAATGATCTAAGTTATAGCCCACAAGAGGCTACAGCAAGAGGCTCAGAAGGGAAACACCACCCTAAGGGTATAAAGGTGATAGCAGAAGAATTTGTACTTTCATACTTGCAAGATTCTGTTAATGTAGCTTTACATTAAAGTGAAATTAGTTTATCTGGTCATTTTTCCTACCCAGCCTACCTGGGTAGGCTGGTGAGGCTCACGTGATTGTTTTTTCTGTACAAAATAAATTTGTGTTGCCCATATCCATTCATTGCCCAATTTGTTTTTTCCTTTCTTTGCAGATTAATTTTTGTGATAGTTGCCAAAGGGCACAGCATAATGAATTATGGATGATAGTTGAGTGAATAATTCTGTAACATTATTCAGGCATTTACCCCATCCTTTTAATATAACAAGAATCACTGAGGAAAAGCCCTACTATAGTTTTTGCTATAATGAACTACAGTCCCAAATTTTCATAGCCAGTCTATAAACTTTTCCTACTGAATCCCTATTAAAATGAATATAATTGAGAAGTGAAGCTTGAGAGTCAGACATTCAGTTTCACATAGATAATCCTTTAGTCTAAGCATGTTTTTGTTCTATTCAGTCAAATTAACTAGATTGGATTGTTGAAGATTACATTTATTTCATACTTCCATTCCTCTTTATACAGTGATTGTGAAGTTCTTTCAGTTTCTGATTACAATTAAGAAAAAGTAGCATTGATAGACTGAACGTTGGCTTATCTGAACGTTCATGCTATGTGCGCTGCAGGAGAGTCCAAGTATGGGTTATTTTCTCATCTGATTGGCCAGGGACTGAGTTGCAAATTATTTGGCCATGCCTCTTCCTTCGGCCGAGCTCCAGTCTCTTCAATGAAGACCCGGATCTGGAGAAGATGTAGTTCATCCAATACACTGACCACTCCTGGACCCCCGACCATACCAGAACCAGGGTGGGGTTGGACTCTCCCACAGCGCACATAAAACAAATGTTCAGGTAAGCCAACGTTCTTTCTCCTGTGCGTTGCTTGGAGAGTCCAGGCATGGGATATACCCAAGCGAAATCAATGTTGGGCGGAAAACTGATTGGTCCAGCGTCCCTTCAGCTGGTAGAACCCGTTGCAACACTCGTCTCCCAAACACCGCCTCCATCGAAGCGAACATGTGCAATTTATAATTCCTCACAAATAGCGAAGACCACATGGCTGCTCTGCAAATCTCAAGGATAGAGGCCTGCATTGCCCACGCCACCATGGGTGGCCACACTCCAGGTTGAGTGCACTGTGATGCGGCAAGGAGGTGGCCTGGCCTGATGTTCATAGGCCAAAAGCAATGCAAACTTTCAGCCAATGACTGATGGTAGATGATGATACTTTCTTGCCCATCGTCCTGGGTTGAAAGGAGAGAAAGAGCACCTCTGAGCATCTGAATCGTTCCATCTGCTTGATGTGTTTACGCAGCACCCAGCGAACATCTAACGTATGACAACATCTCTCATTCAAATGCCTAGGATTCGGACAGAAGTCCGGCAGGATAACTTCCTGAGTCCTGTGAAATAAGGTATTGACCTTTGGTACAAACATAGGGTCCAATCAAAGGACCACCCTGCCAGCATGAAAAATACATAAGTCCTGACATATCGACAGGGCAGAGTGCTTTGATCCTGCACGCTGAAGTTATTGCAACAAGAAAGGCAACAGTCTAATACTACCACTACGGAGAGGCTCAGACAGCGATGTTATGAGTGCTTACAGTACAACTGACAGGTCCCAGGTAGGGGGCAGTCACAAGTTGTAAACTCCTTTCAGGAAACCACACACTCTAGGACAGTGATGGCGAATCTTTTTTAGTTCGCGTGCCAAAAGGGTGTGTGTGCATCTGCTAGCATGCATGCACGTGCCCACACCCATTCCTCCCCCCAAGTATGCGCACCCCCATGCTGCCCCTGCACATGCACACAATCCCCATCCCCACACATGCGCACAGACCTCACTGAAGCCTGGGACAGTGGGAAAAAATGTCCCAATGGGCAAACCAGAAGTTCAGAAAAACGGACTTCCGGTTTGCCCATTGTTCTGTTTTTTGCACTCTGGGGCTTCAAGAAGCTTCCCTAAAGCTTCTGGAGGGTGAAATGGCCTTTCCCAAGGCTGAAAATCAGCTGGCTAGCATGCGTATGGATGCTGGAGCTGACATAGGCAACGCTTCGCATGCCCTCCAATATGGCTCCGTGTCCCATCTGTGGCACGTGTGCCATAGATTCGCCATCATGGCGCTAGGGTGATGCGAGAGGAGTGGTGCCCTCTCCCTGAATGACAGTGGCTAAGGTGTCCACCTGTCTACAAAGGGTAGTGGTGGATAGCCTTTTGACCAAACCCACCTATAGAAAGTCCAAAACTTGTGATACTGTCACAGCAATTGGTAACAAGGCCCGAGTGGTACACCAATGCTAAAGGCCCTCCAGGTAGCCTCATATATTCTGGTTGTTGACGGCCATCTGGAGGCCAGGATGGTATTAATCACATCCCCCAAATAGTGTCCTTTCCTGAGCGTTTCCCACTCAATTGCCAAATGGCTAGCTTGAGCCACTGTGGATCCAGATGCCTTATGGTTCCTTGGTGAAGGGAGATCTTGTGAGGGGGAATTTTCCAAGGGTGTGCGATGGATAATGTCAGTGGTTCCGCGAACCATGGCCTCCTCGGCTAATAAGGAGCTGCCAAGATCATCTCTGCTTCCTCCTCCATGATCTTCCAGTCGACCGATTGAATCAGAGCGATCGGAGGGAAGGCGTACAACAGTTCCGCCATCCAAGGAAGTCATAGTGCATTGGTCCCTTCCGCTGCTGGATTGCAGAATCAGGAGAAGAATTGCAGAAGCTGTGTATTCTGAGGGCTGGCGAATAAGTCCAGAGACAGCCAAATTTGTCCACAATCTGGTCGAAAAGAACTGCGTGGAATTGCCATTTGGACTGGTTGAGTTGTCCTGATCAACCAGTCTGCCTGGATGTTGGCTATTCCTGAAATGTGGTCTGCTTGTAAGGAGCACAGGTGAGACTCCACCCAGAAACATAAGCTCTGAGCTTTGTGCATCAACACTCTGGAGTGTGTGCCCCCTGTCTGTTCACATGTGCTTTTGCTGTGACATTGTCTGTCAGCAAAGGACGTGTTGGTCTGAAAGATCCCATCAGAAATGACGGAGCACCAGATGGCCGCCCTCAGCTCCAACCAATTGTTATTGTTGAGAAGGTCTCGTTGTGACCAATGACCCTGAGTGACCTTGTTGTTCAGGTGGGCACCCCAACCGAATAGGCTGGCATCTGACGTCAGGATCAGACGTACCGGCTCTGGAAATAATGAACCCTTCTCCATGGCAGACTATACCCACCACTCCAAGGACTGTCTGCTCCAAGCTCCTTAAAAATGCTCACTGCACCCCTCCCGAGCTCTGAGCCAATGAGAGCTGCAGCCAGAAGAAAAACACCCACAAAATGGCCGCCTGCAGAAATCCGAGTCAAGGAAGCTTTCTCCTACATGGAGATTTGACAAGGCAAAAGATCCAGAGGCTTTGAAGCCAAATGCAGCTCAGTGGTCTCCTTGCAAGCTGGTGTTGAAGGCAAGACACGTGGCAATGGCGGCTAGGCGGTGATCCGAACGCCGTGCTGGGTGCAGAGGCTGCAGGCCGCCCACAAATGCCCCTGGCACTTCCCAGCCAATTTTCAAATTTCCCTCTCTTTATCATAATTTCTTTAAAATTTCCAATTAAAACCAAATTAAATCCAATTAATAGCAACAAATTGCTGAATTAATCAGGAGCAACTCAATCTGCGTCCCTTCAAGCTGACTGAGTTGAAAAAACCAGAACTCGGCTGGAGGAAGAGGCACAGCCAAAGAATTTGCAACTCAGTTCCTGGCCAATCAGATGAGAAGATAACCTATGCTTGGACTCTCCAAGCAGCGCACAGGAGAAAGCAAATAGCGCTATGAGAAATAACTCTAAAGTCCAATAGACTTATGTGACCAAAGAATCAAGTTCTATCAAAACATCCAAATCAAACATGAAAACATAGTAAGAATTTAGAAGTAGAGGTGAATTTAAAAAGTTTAAAAAAATTAAAACCAGCATATTTCTATAACTCACTCTAATTTCCACTTAATTATGGAAACAGTTGGCACACATACAGTAATATTACTAACTGTAACTATGATAAATCTCAGTTCTATACAAATATAATTCTTCTTATTATTACTGTATCTTCTTTAATACCATTCATTCAATGATACAAAAGTAACATTTTTAGAAAGATTTCTGGTGTTCTTATAGATGAGGATAAAATCACAACATTTGTACAAGTTATAATATGAATATTACAATATAGTTATAATGCAGTGAAGCATTATCTATGCTCTGCTCTTACTTTCATAAGCAGCCATAAAAATAAAACCGGAATACATAGACTCAATAATTCAGTGTCTTAGAAGTTTTACAATAGCTATGTCTACCTACAAAAATTAAATAAAGGTAGCACTTGACTTACAACTGTTTAATAACAGCCCAGAATTATGATGGTCTCAGAAAGATGCTTTACAGCACATAAAGCACTGCTAACCATTGCAAAATATTACACCACCACCCCTGTGGATATATAATCACAATTTGGGTGTTTGGGAACCAGTTTGCATTTACAACCCGTTGCCAGGCACCCTGCAATAATGTGACTCCCATTTGCAATCTTCTCTATTGGCTTCACCAGAAAGTCAATGGGGAAGCCAGAAGAGAAAGTTGCAATATGCTGCCTACCAAGAGGACTGCCTCTTGTCTCTGAGGACTGGCTGAAAGAGCTGCCTTCCAAAGGGAACTGAACTCCTTCAGTGGGATAGCAGAAACTGAGATAAAATCATGAAGATTTCAGATCCATTCCTGCATCCTTTCCCAAAAATGTAGTTCCCTTTCATGGACCAAAGGAAGCTGAACTCTTTGAGTAGGCAGCTTTTTCAGCCAGTTCCCAGAGATAAGTGGGAGCCAAAATCCAAGCAAAGAATGGACAGTAACTGCAGTAAGGTTAGGAACACCAGTGGGGGAAGCCAGTATAGGCCACACATGAGTATCTCTTTGCTCAGAGGCTGAAAATTCTGCTTGGATTTCAGCAGGGAATATTTTCAGCTCCTGAGTAGAACCTCTCAGTTTCTCCCAACCCTATGAAACATCCCTTACCTGGAATTCTATCTGCTTAACAACCTACCAGGACTGCTGAGTTTAAGCTAAGCAATCATATGGCAGTCATGTGACCTCTCACTTAACAACTATTTCACTCAATGACCAAGATTCTGGTCCCAACTGTGGTCATAAATTGAGGATACCCATATTCCCTTTGAACCAAGGGGTTAATAATCACACATCACTAAACATCATCCCTCTGAAAATTAGATTGGCCCACAATCTAGCACTCTCTAGAAAGGCCTGAAGATGTGGTTCTGCCAGCAAGCCTGGGAAACTCAGAGCATGGTGGAGCCCGTAAAATAGCTGGTTTGAATGTTGAAAATGGTTGAGTGTTGTCACCGGGGTGGGGTGGGGTGTTATTATTTTAATTTCTTATTAATGTTGTTTTTATTGCTTTTATATTGCACTTTTATGTCCTGTGCGCCTCCTGAGTCACCGTGTGTGTGTGATTTCAAATTGTAGTCCGTGAGGGAGATGGGAGGCTTTCAGATATAATAAAATAAAATAAAAAATATTTTTCGAGGCTTATCAGAAAGAATAGATTTAATGGAATGGAAATGTTAGTGGAAGCTAGGACTGGAGTTAATTTAAAATGGTTAATCTGATCCTTATTTACATTTTTTATATATTTATTATGCCTTTCAGCAAGATTTCCACAATGGCAAAATATTTTGCCCAAAGTTCCCCAAAACCTAAACACAGTCCTTAGAGGGAATATTTATTTATGTATTTGTTTATTTGTTTGTTTATTTGTTTATTTGTTTATTTATTTGTGAGATTTATATACCGCCTTAAAATGCAAACACTCTCTAAGCGGTTTACACCATTAAGCAATGTATATATTTACATTGCCCCCAATAATCTGGGTCCTCATTTTACCTACCTCAGAAGGATGGAAGGCTGAGTCAACCTTGGTTAGGTTTCAGGGACACCTTTGCTCATAACTGGTGACATCCCCACCCCCTTTCTCTCACCAGGCTCTACCCAGGCCAAGATCAAAGGCTCCGGCAGTCCGGCGTGGTCCACATAGCACCGATAGCAGTCTCTCTCCTTTGGGTCAACCTCGATGCTCAGCCAGGTATGGTAGGTCCCATCTGAGTTTGGAAGAACACCACCCCGGAAGGTGTCCTGCTCCCAGACTTCTCCATCTTTCCTCCAGGTGGCATCGATCTCTTCTGGATAAAAGCCGTAGACTCGGCAGACAAGGGTCTCCATACCGTTGTACTGGATCCTGCGAGACACCTTTGCCAACGGAGGCTCTGTAGAGAGCACAATACTGGCGTTGTTCTGACCCAGCTCCCCGAACGCGACCAACCCTCTGAAGTTAACTCAAAGATTCCTTTATTAGGAATGCCAGCAGCCCCCTCTCAACACAAGCTAACAAGTCCGTCTGGCTGGAAGATGAATAGTTATCTGCCACATCTATTCATCTCTGCCCCCTGCCTTTTATCCCCAGAGCTAGAATGGAGCTTCGCTAGCAACAGTGGCTCCTCCATCCCAAAGATTGGCCCACAGATTTTCACTGCTCTCCTCTCCTCTGCCTTCTGTGCATCTGCGCATCAGGCACTGGACCCAGCTGTTCCTTCTCTTCATCAGCCACCTCGAGACCTGAGGTTTGTTGATTCTCCATCTGAGGCTGATGGACAGCCCAGTCTCCACCTCTCTCTCTCTCTCTGCCTGCTCCATTCCCTCCTGCCCCTAGGACAGGGGTCTGCAACCTGCAGCTCTGGAGCCGCATGCGGCTCTGTGGGCCCTCTGCTGTGGCTCCCTGTCAGGTGATCCCATCACTGACTGGCCC
>JANHGD010007057.1:37459-49093 GCA_027560375.1 Imantodes cenchoa
TCTTGGGTTAGAGCAATTTTTCTCAACCTTGACAGTTGGAAGATGTGTGGACTTCATTTGGGTGGGGAATTCTGAGAGTTGATGTCCACACATCTTCCAACTGCCAAGGTTGAGAAACACTGGGTTATGGAAAGACTGTGACCCAATAGTATATCTCACCCAATAATTAAGATTGCTGTTATCACTACTCCTTTAAGTGAAAATTGCCATATTGTTAGGTAGTGGTTTGGGCTTTGGGGGAAAAAAAACTTGTGAAATATATTTTGCATTTCAGCTAATGTAACTTAGACTTCCTTCTGCATATTCATCCTTAGAAATGCTTAATCCTGTGTGTACAATAACTGTAGCAATGTAGTAAGCTCTGTATTTGTAAAGGAATTTAGAGCTGACCTTGTGGAAGATAAGAGAAAGCTATTAAGGGAGGAAAGGAAGGAGCTGGCCATTAATGCAGCTTGAAGGAGAAATCACACCGTTCTGAAGTAGAGGGAGGCCTCAAAAAACAGATTTACAATAGTTTGCTGTAAGATGGATCACAACAAAATTGGGCAGGCTTTCAAAGTATTATTATGCTGCCTTGCCATAATAAAGAGCATTCCCTGAAGCCCTGACATACTTGTTTATCCACTCCAAGAACTGCCTCAAAGACTTAACATATTGTAAACTTTTACTCATTATCAGCGTATCTATTCAAGGAAGCCAAATTACCCCAGCACATAACCTTTCTTAGCAAGGATGATTGGTTTACAATTGTTTTGTGTTAAGTGATAAGATATAGATCTGACCATTATATAAGCTCAAATTGTTACATGCTGTATTTGAAAAGAAGTCATTTCTGTATCTCATACAAATGGAAAAATGGTTAAATAATGACAACAATAGGTTTTAAATGCAAATATATGTGATGTTCTTACAGCATAATGAACTCAAATGAAAGAGAATAAGAAAACAAGAATAGGAATTGAATACTACTGAACTTTAACCAGGATATAAAAACCTAACTGTCTGCATAAAATAAATGCCACGTATTTTAAGTTTACTTCATTCACTTTCCTAAACAAAGCAGTATTGTAGTTTCATTGCTAGGTGCCAGATATTGCCCATAATTCAATCCTCTTGGCAGTTGGATGTGCTATTCAGAGAGAAAGTTTTTACTTCCATCTTTTCTTTTGCTGTATAAGAATTTTTCATTAATATTTGTTCTGCTTATACCTACATAGGCTTTTGGGAATTAGTATCCTATTCTAGAGTCATAACCTCTTTGTTTTCACATCAGTGTGCATAATCCATGATCTTAAAATATGCACTGAAATTCTAGAGGATTTGCATACTGAGTTGTTGTAGATTTTGTTATAGCTTGAAGATCTGGAAGAACAAAACTAGTGTCACGTAAGCAAACTTCAGTTCAAGCGGTCTGATTTTTACCATTTTTTTCTATATTTCCATATTCAAATCTAATTTGAAAATCTAGTGTCCCATATTCAAATTAGTTTCAGATATTCAGATCCTGTTTTAAGGTGGAGGGGGGGAGTGGAAGGAGACATTCTCTTAGTAAAAGGAGTTAATTCATTTTGGGAAAGGAACTTTAAACAATAACAAAACACAACCGATAACCATGGAGCAAATGGTCAACAAACAATTATTCTATTCAAAGCTAGCAGAAGTTTCTGTTTCATGGTTTTTAGTTTTATAATTGTACCTAAAATTTTCTAGAAATCGCATACTGCACACTGTTTTGTTTCACTTCTGTCTCTTCCCATCTGATTTCTTTCATAAGATTGTAATTCTGGTATTTATATATATATATACTTTTAGGTGAAATATATTTATAATTATAAAAGAATAAAACCATAAAAATTCTAAGTTTAAGAAAACTGACAATATATCAAATAATACATTCATGATACATGGTATAAAATTATATTTTTGCTTGCTGGTTTATGATATGTGAATTTATGTATATATGGTTGCCAGTTTGCCACAAAGAAGGCAGGTCAATCTATTCTCCAAAGCACCTGAAGGCTGGACAAGAAGCAGTGGATGGAAACTAATCAGGGAGAGATCCAATCTAGAACTAAGGAGAAATTTCCTGACAGTTAGAACGATAAACCAGCAGAACACCTTGCTTCCAGAAGTTGTGGATGCTCCAACACTGGAAGTTTTAAAGAAGAGATTAAATAACTATTTGTCTGAAATGGTGCAGGGTTTCCTGCCTGAGCAGGGGGTTGGACTAGAAGACCTCCAAGGTGCTTCCCAACTCTGTTCTTCTGAATAATTCAAAAACAGTTTTAAATTTTAAATTATTTAAGGGAACTTAATTTTAACATTAGAGAGTTATATGTTTAATACTTCTTTTTCAATATTCCAAATTTTATCATTCCAAATATTATGTAAAAGTTTGATGGCTATATTTTACAGACTTCATGTTTCTAAAATATATTTATTATGAACATTTGAGCTCTTGGGAAATGAAAATACATTCAACACACAAAATCTTTCTTGGGGATTTTTTTGTCCCAAGTCAACAATGCCTTGAAACTCAAAGCGCTTTTGTCATCAAGGGACAAAAGAGAATAAGCTTTGTAATGAAATGGCTTTTAGAGCTTTCCTCCCCATCTGGTTGAACCATTTAAACCAGCTGTCTCCAACCTTGACAACTTTAAGACTTGTGGACTTCAGTTCAAGCTTTGCTGGCTGAGGAATTCTGGGAGTTGAAGTCCACAATTTTAAAAGATGCCAAGGTTGAAGACCCCTGATTTAAACAACTGAGGCAATAAGTTCTGTGAATTGCTTTCTTTGTCAAGAAAGCTTACCTATTTTGAAAGAGTATTAGTAAATCCAGTAATTTGGGGAAAATAGTGTTTGGCCATGTAGGCCAAATGACATGCAAAAAAGGCTTCTGGCAAGAGTGGCAACAAATAAGACAGAAAGAACACCACATTCCTTTGTTTGTTTGTTTATTTGTTTGTTTATTTGATTGTTTGTTGTATTTGTAGGCTGCCCAATTCCCGAAGGACTCTGGGCGGCTTTGCCTGGTGTTTAGTGGTTCCATGGCAGTGAACCCAGGCAGGATCATAAATTATGGTGCCAATGTAATTAACTCTCTGCATGTTTTAAAGATAACCAACTAAAGTCATAAAAAGAATACAAAATAAAGCACAGACTTCAAAATTTAGGGCTATGATTTTACCTATATTAATTTGCCTTTGGAAAAAAAAGTTTAATGCAATCTTTCGGGTTGATTGCATCACTGAGTGAAGCTAGAATGAAAGATTTTTTTAGAATGCACGGATGCATTCCACGTTAAATAGTCCTATAATTCATTTAAAATGTTCATACATTCTGAAGGATATTTCTTTTAGGAAACGTATTTAATGCTGCCAATTCTCATTAAAAATAATGATTTCGTTTGCATATTTTGAGCAAAGTTTGTCAGAGAATTTTTCAAGCAGGTCAAGTGATCAAATCGTACTAAATAAATTTTCTAATAAAAGATAATCTGAGCATTTCCATTGGTGAGCATTAACTTTCATTAAAAGCAGGAAAATATTAGTTTTGTGTTTCATAACTTTATTCCTTCCATTAAATGTGTGTGTGTGTGTGTTGTATACCCTAAACCTGGTGTGAATTTGATTAGTTATTACTATCATGTTAAAGCCCTGCCTCCGAAATTTTGAAACTATCCCATTCCTGCCAAAAATGGAAGAAATTCCTGGAAGAACATGCCTGATGACAACCTTCCAGTACCTTGCAGCATATGTAATAAGTATTTGTGAGACTCTTGTAGGGGGCTAAATGCTAGTGATCTAAAATAATTCTAAATATTTGTTACGTAGAGGCAGATAAGAATTATCCAGATTTTCAGAGGGAAATAGCATCATTCAATTGCCTGCTTTCATTTTGGCTTCCAGACTTTTCATTCCCAGTGTTGGGTTAATTATATCTGTTTCTAACAAAACTAAAATTTTGATACTGTTCCTTTGCATGAAATAGTTGATCATTTTTGTAAAAATTAGATAGCAGTTAACAATTTCCAGGCCTTTTTAATTCATAAAAATGAATTTGCTTGAGACCAGAATAAGCATGGTAAATCTTTTTTTTTTTTAAAGTTCTCATTCTGTATAAACCAAAAATGTAATAAATACATACAACGAATGAAAAACAACTTTCCCCATCTTTATACATGTCATTGGTTCAATTCATGTGAACCAATGACATGTTTTAACATTTCAGCCATTTTAATGGAGGAAGTTCACTGTAGAAATGATTGTTATCTAAATAAGGGAACAACTAGTTTTCTCAATGTTAATATATTAGCTCTTTAAAATGAGAAATAGCAAAGTACTTTATAATCAGGATGTGAGAATGTATTTTTTTTTAAAAAGATGTACTTCCATTATTTTTTGTGCAAATATAAATTTATGTTAATATTTTACACCAAGCTTTTGATTAATTATATGCCATCAACTGTCAGTGACTAGGTAAATTTTGTTCATGAAGATCTTTTCCTAACCTGGTCTTTAGGTCTTTCAACAATCCATTCAACACCTCTGCAACTGAATCCATCCACTTTGCTGCTGGTTGTCCTTGTGTTAAAATATGTGCTTGAGTGGTGTGATATTATTGAGTATAACTAGTGATTATTTCTGTTACAATGTCTTTGTGAATGAGCTACTGAATTACAGCTCAGCAGTTTTTCTATTCAGTATTCTTGTGATATGCTTTTAAGACAAAAGAAAATAACAGTTATAGTATGATTCTATATTTAAAGATACTAATACGTAATATTTTTTACAGATTTCCTGTTTAAATTTTTGGTCATTGGAAATGCTGGAACTGGCAAATCCTGTTTGCTTCATCAGTTTATTGAGAAGAAATGTAAGTAAAATTGTAATTTTTTTGCAGCCAAATCCTATCCACTTTGGAATTTGTGGGCAGTAGCATTTTATTAATCATCATCGTGGTGATATTTCTTTAAAATATTACTAATGAAGTATACCAGAAATCTATAAACATGGTTGTAGAAGGGTATGATTTATTCCAACTAGTTTCTGTTTGACTATGTGAGATCATCCAGAACTGATTTCCTGTTTTCATTATGAGAGCAGGGTATATGACCGTACAAGTCAAATCAAAATCTATGGATGTATATCCAAAGGATTTTAGCATAATGCGCACATTTCATTTGTTATCATTGTGACTTGAGTGAAAACATGACAGAGGTGGTTTTAAGTATAGGTTTGTTAAAATCAGAAACTTTAAAAACATATTAAAACAGAAAAAAAATCAAATATTGAAATCCTTACCATCCAAGATGAGGCAAAAGCATGTAATAGGGGATTTTAGTTGCTCCAGTATTCCTTGGGAGAGAAACTCTGCCAAGTATAACCTTTCCAAGAATGCCCTGCTGTCAGGGTTCCAGATAGCATTCAAACTTTGAAATCAGAGTCCAAGGCAAAGTCTTCCTCAAAGTTCCCATATATTTCCAAAGCCATGTTGGCACGACTGAAGGAAACCCGAATCAGACGCTCCCAAGGTTCCCCACCCAGTTGAAAGTTCACACCCTTGTCCCCCACCCCACAACCCCATCACGTTGCCCACTCAGGTTCTGCCAACGTGGCCGTTCCTCCTCCCAGCTTCTGGGCAGGTGGTGGACAAGGATGGCCTTGAACATCTAGAAGGAATGTGTTACGTCTAATTGTGCTCACTCCTGAAATCATGCCTCCCAGATTCCCATTTTTCAACAACTAGAATGAAACATACAAAAGTAGAGAGAGAGAAAATAAATTTAGAACTGGTCAAAAAGAAGGGAAGATGAGTTTTCTTTAGTATGTCCTTCTCCCTCAAATGAACTGAACTCATCTTCATTTAGCGGGGGGAGGGGGATATACTTTTAATATATCATAGGCCCAATCTCAGGTCCTGCTTCAGCTAGTTCAGATCCTTTGCAACTGGCTCAGAGAGGTAAAGAAAGCTTGCCTATGGACACCATTTCAAATAACCAGAGTGGAGGCAAAACCAGAAAGTAACCTTTCATGCTTGGCAAAGTTTTCCAGTTTAAACAAGATGACAGACACATTCAATAATATATAAATAAGACCTCCCAATTTAAATACAGATGTACAACATAGATTATGGGAATCCCCTTCAAACTGCAGGCATGGTTTTCCATTTTGATTGTTCCTTCATGGAATGCAAAACACTAGAAAATTAGTACTTCGGAAGAAATGTATTACTCCCATGTTTTTATGTTCCATTTCTATATGAAGTGTAGTAATGGATGGGCTAATTAAACACACAACTTCCTCTAACATAGCCCCAGGCTGTGAAGCTCATTTTATCATCTCAAACTCTATGACACTCATGAGAGATATTTTGCACTTCTCCAAAGGCTTTGCTTATTAGCAGGTGGGAGACTGGGCATCAGGAAATGTATATAATGATTTTGCCATCAAATCAGTATATACACAGGCAACACTGTAGACTACTGATAGATACACTTTTTAAAGATCAGACTTATCTTTACTCTGAAGAAAAGGCAACATGGCGATTGAAATGTGGCTGCAAGATCATAGATGTAATATCTCAAAAATCCCAGTTTTGATTCATCCATGGGGAGGGGGGTTAAATTTGAAAACAATAACACAATATTTTCCAAAAGCTGGGCAGAGTGTGAATTAATTTTCAGGTTGTTTGCACATGCTACTATGATTTTATTTTAGATAAGAGTTTTTTCACATATTATTTTTGTTTTGGAAAGTTCCCTGTTAGACATTTACATCTGTTGGAATTATATTCTTATGGGTTGGAAACTACGACAAGGACACTTGAAATGAATACTGCATCCCGTTATAATGACAAAAAAATAGACCCCCAAAATTTAAAAAAAGGATGTTCATCCCCTCAGCGATAGCCTGAGAACCTTACTATGAGCTCCCTGAATCAAAAGCAGACCATAAGTAAATACATTCATAGGGAAATCCTAGTATGTGTCCGCTGAGATTTATTAAATTCAATGGGACTTTTTCACATTGATTGATTATCAACTTATATGCTGCCTATCTTGCCAAAGACAACTCTACAGGCATTATAAGAAATATATGGGAGGAAAAAACCCCACAAACATACAGATTAAATATTTTAAGATTACCAAATACTCTGTATTTCATAGTATTCCCTTTCTAGGAGACATGCCCTTGTTTTGTTTTGTTTTGTTTTTTGTTTTTCTTGGTAATTTTGAAAGTTTTCCCACGCTGAATTTCAATATGTCTTTATTAACATTGGTCCTATTATTTGAAAACCTTAACTGTGTTGTTGCTGCTGCTGACAAATTGAATATACTGTTTAAGGTTTGAGTTTTACTAGAACTATACAATCTTTGATGAAATGTATGAAAATCAAATACAAGGACAACATTGGGAAATGGACTAAGTTCTCCAACTAAGTTGTAAGAATTTTTCCTCATTCGCACTTGCAGACAAGTGGCAGATAAGCATTTGCGTCTTTGTTAGTGCTACTACATAAGACTGATGATGTGCAGATTCAATAATGCAGTACAAATCTATTCCAAGCAAAACTTAACATACACTTGTCTATCAATTTTCCTTCCTAAGTAAGCATGTTTTTGTGGAGAAAAGACAATATGTTGCACAAGAAGTGCAATTGTATCTCTTCTCTCCAGGAAATCATGCAATCCTGCTTTTCCTCTAGTTTAAAATCTAAACTGATCAAAGGAAATAGGCAAAATTTAAATTTGTATGGGCTACATGGCAAAACAAAAATGACCTAGGACGCTTTAAACTGTTTAATCGTTTCTGCATCAAGTTTTATCCCATTGTCACACAACTTATTTTAACATATTAGCAACACTCAGTATTCAAACAGTGGTTCACCCCAAAGCTCAGATGATAGCACCAGCATCTAGCTAACCTTGGCTGATCTCAAAAAAAGAAAAATAAGGATTCATCTGATTAGTGTTTGGATTGAAAGTCATCAAAAAAAATATTAGGAGCAGGCCAAGAAATAAATATTCCTGGAAAAAGGAAGTGGCAAAGTATTCTATGTAGCAGCTCATGTGAATGAGGTTATCAATAAATCTCTCTCCAAGTCAAAGATTTACTAATTAATTAGGATTGAAAATTCCTTTACTGAACCATAGTAGACATTTCTGTTCAGTATGAGCCCAATTTTCAATACATACATATGAATGCAGGATACTGAGAACAGAACTATGAATCACTAATATTCACATGATCTTCAATCAAGGGAGTACATATTAATTTTATATAATTAAAGAAGTTACCAATAATCAATATTATGAAAAAGGTCATTTCTGATTTTGTTTTAATCATGGACAAGCTGCCGATCAGGAAGTGTAGTGACTCATGTGGTTAGACTGCTGGGGTGACAAGTAGCAAGCCTGTGTTCAAAATCCAAGTGCTGCTGTGTGATGGAGTGAGCTCCCATCATTTGCCCCAGCTCCTGCCCAGGGGTGCTAAACTCAATTTCATTGAGGGCCGCATCAGGGTTGTGTTTGACCTTGGGGGGGACAGGGTGTGTGTGGCTAGGGGGGCATGGCCAGCTCAACGTCACTTGTGTAGGGGGCGCCTATGGTGGCCCAAGTGCTCTGCCAGAGAAAATGGGATCCACTTTCAGCTGCAACAGCCTCCTGCAAAGCAAAAACGGAGCTTGGGAGGGCTGCCTGCAGCCCTTCTGAGCTCCGTTTTTGGCTGCAATGGCTTCCTGAAACCCTCTGGCAGTGTGGGCTGGTCCATCACTGTTTCCAAGGTGGCCCCATAGGCCAGATCCAGCCCCCAGGCCTTGAGTTTGACACCCCTGACCTAGCAGTTCGAAAGCACGCAAATGTGAATAGATAAATAGGTACTACTTTGGTGGGCACATTAATGGGGACATGAAAGGAGCCTTCAACCAGCATGCCCTCCAGGCAATGGTGATGTCACCAGCTAATCCTTTCAGCTCGGAAGCACCTTGATGCTTCTGACATGAATGTGAAAGAGTGAGAGATGTCTATGGAGTAGATTCTTTGGAAGATGTACATGATGTTCCTACTTAGTAGTCATTGAAACATCCTCACTCAGGCCTAAGTCTCCATTGTCTGAAATATGGATTTAGCTACTGGTTAATGAGAATAACAATAGCATTAATATATGAAATTAATGGAGCACTGTGACCTGAAAATAGCAAGAAATTTTACTCTTCAGAGAATTGCCTCTGGCCAGGCACTGAAGCAAAAAAAAAGAACTTGAAGGACTGTGCAAAATTATTTTTGTCTCTTTGTACTATGTATACCTGAATGAAGATGCACACATGCAACTCTCAAATTATAATTCCATATTGTTTTACATGGGAGTTGATATGTGTGTTTGATATGTAGTTTGAAAGGGCAATTCCAACATTCCTCTATGTCAAACACCATGCTTGTCCCAAGGCAAGGATCATCTAGAGGAAATGTTTGGGACTTTCTTCTTAATACTTTCATATCTCTGAAAAAGTTATCTCTTTTCTACAATCTAGTGTTGATGTAATGAGATAGCTTAGCATAGCTTTTTTTTCTTGACAAGGTGCCTCAATGATTGATATGTCACAAAGAGGCACAATTTCCTCCAACATCTGCTGTTCCAAAAACTGCTGTTGGATTTCTACATTCAAAATTAAAATTAAAATCAACCATTAGCAGACACACAGATAAACCACATTGACACAACATTGAGAAATAGATGATTTTAAAAATCTAAGAAGGAAAAACCAGTTTGCTGTAGAGGTTGAAGTGCTGACATAGAAACCAGGAGACTGTGAGTTCTAGTATGGCCTTAGGCATGAAGCCCAGCTGACTTTGGGCCAGTCATTTTCTCTTAGCTAGCCAACCTTCCTCACAGGATTATTGAGGGGAAAACAGGAGGACGTATGTTTTGCTGCCTTGACTTACTTATAATGTAATAGAGAGTGGAGGAGGGTGAATAAAACTCTAACAAATAAAATCAAAAGATCAGAACACATCCTCTCCAGCAGCCAGATAATCAGGGATTAATACCAGCAAACAGAAAACAATACCCTAATCAAAGAACTACCAAGCAGAAAACTGCACCCCCACCAACAATAGCGGGGCAAGCTACTATATATAAGTAGGGAACAAACTCCACATTCACACTGATGTTACCTCTTTGGGTAATAAAACATCTGCAAGCAAACAAAGCTCAGAAAGCACCAAAGATTCCAGGGTTTACTCCCAAAGCTCTCTGAGACTGAAGAAAGTAACTTAGATAAGCAACAAAACATTTTCAAACCAAAAAGGAAGTCCAGTTGCCATGACTCAACTTCCAGACAACTCTACTAGATGACTGAAAATCTTCATAGACATACTCCTGAACTACATGTATTTGTTCTACTGGAATTTCTACTTGTTACCAAATGTTAACGATACACAGGTACTATATGGCTAAGAAACTGGTGGAAATCATATTGGGAGTACTCTCCTAGTTTGTAAGATCTTGACAGAAAATATGTCCCTTGAACACATTATCAAGCAAAAACTTAAGAGGCATCACTTCCTCATGACCTAAGAGAGGAATATACCAGTGGTGAAATCCCAAATTTTTTACTACCGGTTCTGTGGGCATAGCTTGGTGGGCATGGCTTGGTAAGCGTGGCAGGAGAAGGATACTGCAAAATCTCCATTCCAACCCCACTCTGGGGCCAGGCAGAGGTGGTATTTGCCAGTTCTCCGAACTACCCAAAATTTCCACTAACGGTTCTCCAGAACCTGTTAGAACCTGCTGGATTTCACCCCTGGAATATACCCAGTTAAATGTTTTACACTGAAAAAGCATATAGCTTTCAAAATAGGACTACAACTCTTTTCAGAACTGCCACTTACTCTTGCTTTTTTTTTACTATGGACATGCTATCGACTTATTAGCCTTTTCTTTTAATATGACCTACTGCGCTGTTATCTTATTTAAAACTACAGTAAATTACTTGCTTCCAAATACAAGGAAATAATTAAACAGTGGTTTAGAAGGTCAGTAGGAACACCAGAAGGGGGAGGGGAGTTTTCCCACTCAAATTTCATGTTTCAAGTCTTTGTTAATAATCAGGAAAGATGTATTCATATATTTATAAAATTATCTAGCTAGTTAGCTATCTTAAATTTTCTTTGTTCATTATCATTACAGTTCGACCCTCTTTTAAAGACAAAGCAGAAAGGTGTTTATTTCTGACTTCGAAGGCAGTATATTTGTTCAGGTGGGGAAATTACACATTTCATGTTGCCTTTGTATTATTCTTATCAGCACAGCGCCGCAATAATTGCACTTCTACATTAAAACTCTCTGAGGCTGAAATAATAGTAATATAATAAACATTCCGTCGAATCTTCCATCCATCTGCTGATGGAAATCGACCAGACTTCGCTTGCATCCAACCCATTCGCTCCGCGCTCCAATCCTAGGCAGGCATTAACTCGGAACCGAATCGGAAGAATTGGAAACGACACCTCCGATTAACTGTGGCCGGAACCACTTCCGCCGCTTTTAAAGTCCCGAACTCGACTGCAGAAAATACGACTTCAGCAACAGAGTGGTCAATGCCTGGAATGCATTGCCTGACTCTGTGGTTTCT
>JANHGD010007058.1:13559-24908 GCA_027560375.1 Imantodes cenchoa
TGATATTGCCTGAGAAGAAGCTACGCAATATTAGATTAATAACTCTTAGTGCCTTTTTGGCAATGTTGTTACAGTGGCCTTTGGCACTTAGGTCATTAGATATGAGTACTCCAAGGTCCTTGACAGCAGTTGATCCTTTGGAGCTTGCTATATTTTTCATGAACAGTTCTCTCTGTTTTCTATACTTTCCCATGGAGATAAATTGAAATTGAATCCAGAAGAGATGGATTTTCTTTTAAGTTATGATACCTTTTGTGGATTAAATTTCAGTTTATCTCCATGGCAGTTTCATATCTGAGTGAGCACTTCTAAAATTATAGGCATGTTGCAGGCCTTGGCTCACTGTTACATTATAAAAGTACTGCTCAACTAAACGACTACAGTTGGGGCCAGAAATCCAGATGTAAGTCATTTTGGCTATGCTCTTTCTTGGCTCGGAGGCAAAATTCAATGACCACTAGCTATAAGAGCATTAAAGGAAATTATTGGGTTCATATCTTGATTAAATATAACTGGTTGGCCACTATGGGAACAGAAACCAGTTTGTGTTTCATCTGATCCAGCAGTTTTTGTATGTGGGTAGTGCAGGAAAAGGATGTATTCTGATGCCATTTTCTGGTTTTTGACCACTTGTTTTTTGTGTTTTTACTTTCTTTTAGGACAAATTGGATTTAGCCCTGAATAAAATGTCAACATTCACTGTAGGAAAACCATCGCATAACAAAAATGGTAATATAATTCCTCTTTCAGTTTTCTTTTAATTGCACTGATTGATTTTTAAAAAAGGAAATACGAAGAACTGAAATGCCTTGCAATGATATGCAAGAGTGTGGATATGTGTGTGGGTGTGGGTGTGCCAGAGTGGGTTCCAATTTTCTTCCCTACTGGTTCACATCGCAATGGAAGTGCGTGGATTGCCACGATGTGCAAAACACCCAAAAATGACCCGCTGCGCATATGCAGAGGGATTTTTTTGCATGTCATGGCAACCGGGGGACTGGTTTGGGAGCATGGACTGCCGGACATTGCTGCCGGTTTGGCGAGCGCCATTAAATTTCTGCTACCGGTTCTAAAGAACCAGTCTGAACCAGCACCAACCCACCACTGGTGTGTGCATGTGTGTAGGGAAGATTGGTGTTTTCCTGTATTAAGAATAAAACATGCCAGTCAAGAAGATCAGCAGATACAAAGCTTGAATTGAAAAAGATAGGTAGATTCTCCAATTTCAATTCAATTCAGTAATTATCTGTTCTTTACAACAGCAGAAATGTATATAGCTGCCAAAATGTATCTTGGACACATGTCAGATAATTGCACAAGCTAATTTGGAACTTTGTTCTATCAAATTGGTCCCTTTTCAGAGTAAGATGGGTGACATAAATAACTTCAGAATGGTTTACTTTTAAATAGATATGCAGAAATGTTGCACTCTGTAAGAGTTTGAGAAGAAAAACAATGAAGGAACAAATATATTGAAAATTAATATCTTGATTGACTTTTTCTATATTTGGAAGCTAAGCAGCCAAGCTAAGCAAATATTTTAAGTTAATAGGTGGATGGGTAGCTAGTGTTGTAGGTTAGACCAGGAAGCTAAAAACAATTTTGGAAGAAAACATAAGTTATGGATAGAGGCTTGGCATTCTATCCAGACTTGGGTTCGGATGTAACCACATGTCATTTGTCAGTTGGCAACTTGAAAGATGGTTAAGCCCTCCATCCCAAGCTCCCTTTCATACCCACCCACCCTCTCCCCATCAACAGCAAAGTTCGGTAAAGTCAGAACAATACCAGAAGAATTCACAACATATAAAAACAATAAACTTTAAATATATTAAAAAACCTGTACCAACGTCATTCTTGAGACAGAATTAAGCTTGGCAGGTGAGACATCAAAACTTAAGTTGGCACACTTTTCTGCCTACTCAGAGATTGGAGGAATAAGTCCTGGGGCAACTAAACTCTGTGGTGTTCCAAAAAGATTTAATTACATTCTACTACATACTGTCTAATATACTGCTGATATATTTACAGATACTAAGAATGCTTCCCTTGCGATGAAGAGCAGACAGCAGGTTATTAATGAGGTCAACAAGCGAAGGACCCTTTTGCAAGATAATAGCTGGATAAAGAAAAGGCCTGAGGAGGAAGGGTAAGGAAAGAACATATTGGCTTTTTGGTGTTTTTCTTTTTCTAGACTTCTCATGTAAAATCCATGGAAGTGACTGACTTGTTTTCATTAAAGTCTGCTGAAGTTTTTCAGCCTGGTTTTCCAAATACAGTAAATATTTTCCAGGTGGGTATTTATAACTTGTAATTTATATACCTGAAGCCATCCCCCACTTGCATTTATTCACTGCATAAACAGCATAGCAATCACATTTTTCTGCTGTGTTTCCATGAAGCTGTCTTTTCTTGTCCTGAGCCCATGAAGGAGTCAGTCATGGCTTAACTTTTTAGTTAACTTCTTAGTTAACTGCTACTGAAACAATATTTCTTCCTATTCTCACATGTTTCAGGAGCGTCTTCAAAGTGTACAGAATCTGTTAGGCCTTCTCTCTCATTGCATTACCTTGGAGAAAAGTCATGGGATTGGAGAATGGCTGAGTGCAGAGGCAGGAGAGTAGCATAAGAATTAAGAAGTGGGACAACCAATTTCATGCCAGTATTGTTTTCTGCTGACTGTAAATTGAACAGAGAACTACTGGAGGCTTTTAAGAAGAGACTGGACAGCTTGTTAGAAATTATGTTTTTATATATAGCACCACAGTCAGAGCAAACAAAGAGTACAGTCACCATGTGCTTTACTTCTCAACTGCTTTAACTGTAACAGGAAACTCTACTTAAAACAAAAGAGCATAGAATATATACCATAGATCCAAACTTGTAAAACACTATTTACTGGCTGAATCCTACTGAAGTTGTTGCATAAAAAGACATTCCAACAATGAATTCTAACACAGCCATTTGTCTGCAATGATGTAGGGTACTGTGTAAATTAGATTTATTCTATATTAGAATAGCATGTTGTAGAAATGGAACCATAGTGATCTGCAAGGTAGAAATAGAAGAGAAAAGAAGATGACTAATGAAGAAGTGGTTTAAATTAAACATAGGCAGCTGAAAAAGATTGAATGTTTAGTACCAAGTTATAGAATTTTTTTGTGTATAGCATCTTGCAAAACATGGAAACTTCATAACTTCACTCCAGGTGGTAGGTACTTGAGATTAGTTTGAAAGCAACTTAACAGTTTGAAAACCATATACCATCCTAGAGTCACAAGTTTTGGATTTAAAGTTAGTTTCCTTTGGACGTCATGAAGATGCAGGGTTTATTTGGACAGAGTTGAATTGCGGTGAGCTTGGGATTTGGATGCTTTCCATTTTCTCCTCTTACTTTAATCCATTTTATAATGACTAAAGCATATTGCGTTAATCAGATTTGAAAGTGTCATTGAAACTTACATCTTAAAAAAAAATCCTAAACTTTTGCTATGATGCTTAGTCCAATTTACAGATAGTCCTTAACTTACAATTATTCATTTAGGAACCATTCAAAGTTAAGACTGTATTGAGTGACTTAGAACTGTCACATCATCCCCCTGATCAATCACATGATTGTGATTCAAGCATTGGCAACCAACATGTATTTTTGACAGTGGCAGTGCGCTGAGGTCACAAAATTGTCATTTGCAACCATTCCACCAAGTTTCCAATAAGCAAACTCAATGGGAAAACCAGCAGGGAAGATTAAAAAAATCGCAAGCATGTGATGACTTAAAGATCATGGTCATTAAATCAGGTGCAGTCACAGGATGCCTCACTTAACAATCACACCAGTGAACAATGAATTCTCCAGTCCAATTGTGGTTGTAAGTCAAGGACTGCTGTACTATATTGAACGGTGATGTCTAATTTTTGTTTGTTGCAGCACCAATGAAAACTATGGCAGAGTGGTTCTTAATCAGTATAAATCACAAGATAACTTGCACAGGTACAGTATTATTTTAATGTACAGTACATATTCTTTCCTATGCCCATTTCATCTGCAATATTGCAATTAATTGTACTGTTAATAATTTGTGATAAGAACCTAATGTATTAATTGAACCAAGTCAGGCCTTTGATTTAATTCAGACACTGGGATTTTCTGTTACTTGATTGTAATGCAGGAATTTCTTCATTGTTTAAAGTAATCATGAAGTCTGACATACCCATTAAATCATGATATGAGACATTTTGATAGTCAGCCCTATGAATAGTTTCATTGATAACAATTGCACTATGTAATTTTTTTAATGAAGTTGATCCATCCAATCTTTTTAGAGGATTTTTAAGAGGAAATAATTAGCATTGAATTTGTAATAAAAGTGGAATCTCCTTTTATTATGAGTTTTGTAGGACAGGAAAAAATACTTCCTGTCTCTTGAACAGTTTATTCATTAAATTGAGATCTGATATTGCTGATGTTAATATAATTAAATATATTATGGTTGCCATTTCTAGGCTGCAAATATTTGGATGACTAATAGAAGACAGATCAGGAAACACAAATTCCTTGTTTCCATTTCTGGCCATTCAGAAAATAACTTTTTCAGCTCAAATATGGTAACCATAGTGGAAAGTGATTTTATCTTAGTTTTGTTTTCACATACAACATATAATCAAATTATGGAAAGAAGTGATTTTATTTATTATATGGTTTAAGCATGCTTGGAATAAACACATATCCATCATGCAACAAAAAACATAAAATAAATTTTAATAAAATATAAAAATTATAATTAAAAATAATAAATTAATTAAAAAGAAAACAAAAACAAATAAACTCAAAGGACAAACTAAATGGACCATTAGATTATTTTTTTTTGCCATCACTTCTCTATTTTCCATGTTCCTAATTTTGTATAATTGGTTTCAGGCAATTCCTATCATTTATGATAGGGACAGTCTGTAATAATGTTTCAAATAACAAATTTGAGAATGCTGAAACCTCATTGGAGAATTTGTTACTATGTCTTCAACATAGATTAATTGAAATTGATACAATTTAGACATAAATAACAAAAGCTTATTACACTTTTCTCATTTATAGCATACTTAATTGTGAAGATAATTTTATAATTTTAAATGTGTGTTATTTAATAAAGAAAATATTATTTGTAACAATATTTTATTAATTATATTAGCAGAGATGCTGTCATACTTCAGTTTATTTCATAGTTCCAAAGATAATTTTATATTGGCTAAACAGCTGGTAAATGTCATACCTCTGTGAGATGGTAACTAATTATTAATTAACAATGATTAACTATCAGGAATTAATCTTCCTTTCTTAATAACAGAAATCTAGAAAGGGATGATGATGAAAAAGCTGTGCTTAATCGATACAGATCTGATACTACTTTAAACAGGTAAAAATTGAATTTACACATGTTTTGTTTTGCTTTTGTACAGTATTATGCAGTCTGAATGAAAGCAAATTCTTCAGGTTAAAAAGCTTTATTAAGTATTTCTTTTACATTTTATGACTATGATGTAACATAGTTTTATATTTGAATTAAATCTCTGTGCTAAGTTTTAAGCTCATCAGCAATTCAATTCAATACAGGTGTGTACTCAAAAGTGACTTAAGCCAATATATTTTATGAAACAGGCTTTAACTCTCTGTTCCTACTTTATGCAGTAGTTGTCCTGATTTGCATCACAGATCTGACACCCTTTAATTAGTCTAATCTAATTTTGAATGTTGTTGTGAAGATTCACAATCCTCAGAGCAATTTGAAAGACAGATAGAATATTAAACTTGGTAGTAAATGCCACAGAGGGCAACAATCTGTTTCGGCTCCTACAGTTTGAAGATTCTCATCTAACGTTGTCTAAAGAAATTAATTAACTCAAAATTAAGCTATAAAATTATCAGTTCTACATTTCTCAAACCAGAGCTTGTGCCATAGTTTAGCTATCTCCTGTATTTTTCACTTTCCTAAGTATTGTTATGCAGTTCTCAGGGTTAAGATACCCTTTAAAAAAACAATAGAATGTGTAGCGTACCAAAGACACAGTTGTTAAAATCAAGTCCAATTTAATATAGAAAAATGCTATCTCGCTTCGATTATTTAATGAAAAAATTATTGTCAAATGAATTTGTTCATTTAATAGGAATATGGTCCAAATGAGTTTAGTCTACATTTGAGAGGAGTTTACCAATCCAATTCCATGTGTACCTCCCAGAATTTATCAGGAATTTTAGATGAATGCCATTAAAGCCTGGTGCTTTACCACATTCCAGATTATCAATGACAGTGTCAATTTCCATTAAAGAGAAGGGACAAGAGTACCCAGAAGGCATTCAGCCTGACTGCCAAAAAGCTGAAAGCAGTTTCTTGATGAGGGAGGAGTGTCCTTTCACCTTTGGAGCTTTGGAGATACAATTCAAGAGGTTATTTAGTCAGCAGTTACACTGGGTGTTTGTTGTGCAAATTTTCTACCTCCACCCAATTTCCTTAATAACCTCCAACCTTTCCTGCTGAGTTTGCTGAAATTTCTTGATTCTGTGTATTGTTCCCACTTCTTACATCTTCCATTCCACTGATTTAAACATGCCCTTATATTTAGAGTTGAAAATCAGTTGGACTTTGCTGCTCCCCAATTGGACAATTGTTCACTGTTGTCATCAGTAGAATGGTATTTCCAATTAACATGATGGCTATTGAAATCTCCCACCTAGATTGTTGAGTGCAGCTTGATGTTCAGGACATGCTGCGGCCATGATGTCAGAGTTGGTTTATAGATGTTCACTATTGTTAGATCACCTAGTTTGGAAACTACTTCATGTATATTGTTGTTTGTAGAGACTGACAATAAGGAGGCATTCTCTGTATTTCTTCTAACATATGTAGCCATGCCATAATCAGCTCCCAACAGGTCATAGACATGTATCTTGCCTCTTCTGAGTTGCTGTTCTTCTTTTTCTATGAGTGCTGCTAGAGAACTCCTATAGAGAACTGCTATGCCCGTCTCCTAGGGTGCCGCTTCCTTTCTTCTGGGCTCAAAGGTGCAGGAACCAGCCACATCCTCTTCACTTGGTTGGAGACCAATAGCCAAATCAACAGCCATTTTAGCTGTTAGCATGCTGTGTTTGTGTTTGAATGTCATGGGATTGCAGGAAATCGGATTAGTTCCCTGACCACGTTTAAGTCAACCGCAAACACGTGCAAGGGCTTAAGTTTTGTCTTTGGTGTAATTTTGTTAGCTTAAAGGAAATAGGTATTAAACATAACTCCCTCTTTGGTTCGATGTAAGGACTGTGTTTTAAAGGGAATTGTCTATGATGGGTGTCTTTTGGTTACAGTACAGTAAACTTCCCAATAAATTATATTTGATGATTAATGGAACATTTGAAGTGGTAAAGCATCACTTTAATTGCAGAGACTTTGCTTTTTTTGTTAAAGGACTTGGTAGAATATTTTAATTTTACTGCCAAGTACAATAATAAATTCCATTGATAAAATAATATTTTACTACATTAGAAAAAAATTATAAGTATGGTAACATGGTGCTATTCTGATGGTCACTGGAGAATTGCATGAAAAAGCTAATGTTTTTTTTTTTTTACTTTCAAGGAAATACTAGCTTTTAATTTTAAAGCTACTTTTTACATTTTAAAAGCTAGTAACCTTTTAATTTAAAAACAAACTAGTTTATATCTAATGTGAAAACTATCTTTGCTATTTAGGATTCCTGGCAGAAATTATACTGATAAGATAAACACCTCACCTGTCTTAGACAGCAGGAGAAATAAGAGGTATGTACGCATTAGCCGGGGATGTACTTGATTTGTAACTTTTCTGAGACTGAGTTTTTAATTTTTGTTACAGCTTATTTGCCTTTCTCAGATCTGGATAAATTTTATGAGCTGTATGTTGTATAATGTAACATTATATTTAAAAAAATCTGATTTGTTAAATAAGTTGGTATGGTCCAGTGACTTTTATGCTAATATAACATACTGCCTACTTATACAGGTAATCCTCGATTTACAACAGTTCATTTAGTGACTGTTCAAAGTTACAACGCCACTGAAAAAAGTGACTTATGACTGTTTTTCACACTTACGACCATGGCAGCATCCTCATGGTCACTTGATCAAAATTCAGGTACTTGACAACTGGTTCACATTTATGACCGTTGGAGTATCCTGGGGTCATGTGATTCACTTTTGTGACCCTCTGGCAAGCAGAGTCAACAGGGAATCCATTGACTAACTTTAACAAATGCAATGATTCACTTAACTGTGGCAAGAAAGGTCATAAAATGGGGCAAACTCACTTCACAAATGTTTCACTTAGCGACATAAATTTTGGGCTCAATTATGGTCGTAACTCAAGGATTACCTGCATGTCACTATGTAGAGAACAAGAAGATTGGAATTGTTGTTTATTTTCTTGAGATGTCACCTCAATGTAACAAATGTTAAGGTGAAATATGGGATTCTTCTGAGGATTAAATGAGATAATTTCATGTTTACTGCTACAGTTTGTGTGTGTGTGTTTGTATGTGTGTGTGTGTGCATTTCCTCTTATCAAAACAAATGTGGCCTCTGGTTTGATCCACTAAAGGAAGTTCCTCCAAGACCCATGAATTACATTCTTCCTGAGACTACAGATAGTAGTGGAAGGCAGATGGGGAATGTGTAATCAAACATCTTGGAAGGTTCTGTTTGTACCTATGTGTAAAATTTAATGAGATTTAATGCAGTATCTTGATCAGAAAGAATTTTCTTCCCTTTTAGTTACAAAATTAAGTGAATGATCTTAGCAGCCATAGTCTTAGTTTAAGGGTGTCAAACTCGATTTCATTGAGGACTATATCTGGATTGTGTTTGACCTTGGGGGCTGGAGTGGGCGTGGCTAGGGTGGGCATGGTCAGCTTCACTTATGTCGGGTGGGCATCTGTGGTGGCCCAAGCACTCTACCAGTGAAAACTGGCTCCTGAGCTCCGTTTTCGCCTGGGATGGCCTCCTGTAACCGTCTGCCAGCAAAAATGGAGTTCTGTGGGCCAGTCCTTTGCTGTTTCCAGGGCAGCCCCACGTGTCAGATCTAAGCACCCCACAGGCCAGATTTGGCCCATGGGCCTTGAGTTTGATACCCCGTTTTAATTTAACAAGCCCATAGAGTTGTAAATATATACATGTACATTGCCATAATGGAACTCTTGTAAATATTGCAGCAAGTTTAGATAATTTATAATTGTAACTAATTGGTCTCTGAAAGGTTGATTTCATGTTGTGGAATCAGCAACCCATTTTGTGATGGTGTAAGGAAGGCAAGACACATTCACAGATAAAGGAGTCAGTAAGCGACACCGTGTACCTGAGAAAACTGGGACTGTGAGAAGGAGACCCAAAATAACCCTGCCCTTGAGTCTGTACAGTATAAGTGGAGGCAGAGGGAAAGTCTGGCAGCTTACCACAGAGTTCCCATAGCCCTCACAATGTCTATTTCCTTATCTGATCTACCAAAGCAGGGGTGGGTTCCTACCAGTTCGGACCAGTTCACCTGAACTGGTAGTGACCCACTGGTGACGTCACTATGATGTCACTGAACCGCATCGGTCGGTGACAGTCTGTGGGCGCTGCAATCTTTTTTTTGGATTTTTTTGAATTTTTCCCCCCAGATTTTTTAAATTATTTTTTCTTCTGCGCATGCACAGAAGCTGAGTTTCTGGCACTGTGCCTGTGTCGCCATTTTGTTTTTGGCATTTTTTTTAAAAATGGGTTTTTTTGCACTGCGCATGAGCAACCATGTGGTACAGCCACGTGGTGCGGGAGGAAGCAAACCAGCAGCAAGGTAAATTGGAACCCACCCCTGAATCAAAGGGTTGGCAGAGGGCTGAACTGAGCACAGAGGGTGAATGTGGAAGAGGTGGAGGGCAGGGCCATCTGTTGAGAGGGATTATACATACAAAAGTAGTGTAAAACTGACACTGCAAATTCCATCCCTTTTGTATATGTGTCATTACACTGCACACACATGCAAAATATGTGGCTCTTATAATGTGACGGTGCGACGCTTGCTTTGAATAAATTCTAGCAGTTGCCTGGGAAGAGGCTTGCTGATTCACTTTTCACAAAGTTCCTTCACTTTTTCTGGTTGAATCTTTATAAAATAAAAAATAGCTGTTCCCTTTGTGCCTTCCTCCACCCACGGACATTATCATTTTCAATTATTTCCTGGAAGGCCTATGCTTGGCAGGGTTTGTCTTGTAAATTGCTAGAAAGATAGATCCATAGCTGTTAGAAGGTAGCTGTTAGAAACTTTTGGTGTTTCTCAATTATCAGCTAAATTTCGGAGTATATTGAGAATAAATCACCTTGGCTTTTGTTTCAAATTTGCAGGTATCAAGACATAGATGATTTTATCAAAGTAAATCATACCTCTAAATGGGAAGATCAGTGGTAAGTCTTCAAGTGAAATCAGCACTGAGATTGTATTTTGAAAGGAGTATTATTTTAATTTTCCCTAGTCATTGTCACACACACCCTCAAAAAAACCCCATGTGAAGCTAACATTAATAAGGAGATAATGCTTACACTTTTATGCTTCCTTGCAGAACTTTAACACACACACACATATATATATATTTATACATACCTACTTCTTTCCAAGTATTATGTTTAGCTATGTTGTTCATACACATTATTTGTTAAATTTATACCTTGTCTTTGTATTAAAACAAACCAGTGTTGCTAATAATAGCCACTTGCAGATAGAATCCAGGGTTGTAATTTAGATGTTAAATGTATTAAAAGGAATTAAAGCTCAACAATAATTCTACCTGCTTGAAATCTTTGTACTGATTTTGTTTCATGTTTAAACAAGCCATGACTTGGAGAGTCTGATTGAAGTCAAAGATAATAACAGCAAGGAGGGGTAAGTCTCCGTTCGCTTTCTGGTATAGGTACAGGTAATCTTCCACTTACAACAGTTCATTTACTGATGGTTCAAAGTTACAACATCACAGAAAAACATGACTTATGATCGTTTTTCAGAGTTACGACCAGGGGTGGGTTCAGACCGATTCGGACCGGTTCGCCGGAACCGGTAGCGACCCACTGGTGATGTCACGATGATGTCAACGACCAGTTCAGTCGGTGTTGGTCCGTGGGCACCATTAAAAAAAAAAAAATCATTAAAAAAATTTTTTTTTCTTGTGAGCATGCTCAGAAGCCGAGTTTACAGCACTGTGCATGGGGTCGCCATCTTATTTTTGAATCCCCCCCCCGGATTTTTTGGCACTGCACAGGTGCACATGCGCAAAGTCCGTCCGCGCCCATGAGGCGCACCCCGG
>JANHGD010007060.1:12692-25311 GCA_027560375.1 Imantodes cenchoa
GTAGCAACGAAAATAATTTTATGGTTGGGGGTCACCACAACATGAGGAACTGTATTAAAGGGTCGCGGCATAAGAAACATTGAGAACCACTGTTCTAGACGAAATGGGTGGCATACAATTCTGATAGATAAACAAACAAGCAAACAAACAAACAAACAAACAAACAAGCTTGTTTAAAGGAGGCATGGAAACTGTTCAGGAATGTTGATCTTCCCTATCATTCGAGCATACTGTAACACAATTTTACAGGTGTTTGCTTGAATGGGGTACAAAGGCAGAGTTTTCCCTTTTCAGAATCAACAATCCAGGGAAGAAGCCTTTAGGGTCCTATCTATTATCCTAAAGGTTTTGAGAATGTGGTACAGTTACTATTCCCTGAAGAACTTTACTTGTTGCTATTACTTGGATATATGGCATCCAGGTTTAGCAGGATATTTTTTTTTCTCCATGTTCTCAAGGTTCTCCGAGCCTGGAGGACATGGGGAAAGTTCTCTAGGTCTTCCCTTTCCATCATACAGTGAACAAACCTAGTTTAACAGATATGGTCAAATAACACATATTAGGAATACCTTCAGGGTATGGTGAAGCATCAAGATATTGACCGATAATGTACAACACACATTTAAAAAGTGTAGAGCTTCAAACACACTATTGAAACAGCCATCTTGACATTTTTAAAAAGCTCTCCAGATACCCCTGGCACCCATTCCAGCTCTGAGAGAATAGTTCAAAACTATTTAACACTAGTATTTATTTTCTATTGTAAAATTTAGTAGTTTATAATTCAGCATCCAGCAGGTCAAGCACATGCGGCATTTGTAAAACTGCAATATTTGGTTCCAGGGTGAAAGATTTAATGGTTCAGAAGTTATTTTGCATCCTGAAATCACAGACAAAGTTTTTGGTATTTAACATTTAACATATTAACAGAATTGGAAGGGACTTGCAGGTCATCTAGTCCAATACCCCGCCCAAGCAGGAGATCCTACATCTGCCTCTACCCAGGATCAAACTCACAACCTCCTGACTGTTAGGCAAGAACTCCACCTCTAGGACACAGCAGCACATGATCAAATTCACGTGATAAATATTCAACGTGATAAAATAGCGAATGGTTTGACACACTTGTGTACTGCTTCTATAGCATTATAACCAGACAAAGTAAACATTATAGAGTTAGGGAGACTTGACAAAGGTAACATTTCTTTTCTACTTTTACCATTACTTTGAAGCTGCATCATTGAATTATTGTGTCTTCTCCTGGTCACCCCTTCCACTCGTAACTCAATAGGTATTTTCTTTAATCATGGATTATTTCTTTTGAATGACACTCAATATATTGTACAAGAATCCAGTTTTTTTTTTAACTCCAATAAGATTAATTACTCATTTTATATTCCAAACTAATTTTTATTTTAATTTTACCAAATCTGGGGACAAGAAGGGAACATCCAACTGAATATTAGTGAACTATAATGTGCCAAGAGAGGCTATATTTTTATTTATAAAATTACTATGGAACAAATATACATATAATGATCAGTATTACCTTAGTTTCACTCATATCATGCTCTGCCAAGAAATATATTAAGAAACATCTAATCTGATTTTCGTTGTAGTTTAGCTGACTCCATGTATAATGTGTGTGTGTTATGTATTATGTGTCTGTGTGCTTATCTGTATGTGCTTGTGTACATCTGTGTCTGTATCTGTGTGTGTCTGTATTTCTTTCTCTGTGTAGGGTCTTAATATGGCTTTGAGGTCATAATGGGCTTGACACCGACAAGTGTAAACAACTTGCTCAGGAGAGGTGGTTGTTACTTTTCTGACCACTAGATGGCAATGCTGTTCTAACGAATACTGTATTTAGCTTGCATAACAGCGTTTTCTTAATTTTCAGTTTCGGTAACATCATTCTACTTTTGCTTTTATTCCAAGTCCAGAAAAACTTAATTTTTAACCACCATATCAGGAAGATCTTAGATATTTGTCCTGAAAAATTACTGGAGACATAGAAGGAAGTAGGAAGCAAATTGCAATAATTAGGAATATGAAATTTAGGGAACACTAGGATACTTGACATATTTTTCTTATTATATAAGAATTCTTATCATATCTTTTTAATCATATTTTTTAAATTTATATTCTTATCATATTTTAAAATGTATATTCTTATCGTATGTTTTTTTCATTTATAGCTCATTGTATTAAATCATGATTTGTATAAGTGAAACAGCTGGCCTGGGAAGATTCATTTTCAGGTCTACCCTTAGTCAGAGACGTTTACTGATTGGGTCTGTTTTCTTTTTTTGTTTGTCATACTCTCTCTCTCTCTTCCTCCCTCCTCCCCTCCCTCTCCTCCCCATTCTTGTTGTGAGAAAAAAATTGAAGCTGGGAGTGTTCCATACTGTGGTAAGACATCCCTAGGGATGTGTGTGTGTGCGCGCACGTGTTTGTCTGTCTGTCCATCCATCTGTCCGTCCGTCCCTAGGCCCTCAGCTTCAAGTGAAGAGGGCAAGTTGTTCCGGGAGGTGCCTGCTAATGCAGATAATCACCTCAAAGGCTGTTCCCTGTAAACATTTTCTCCACACTGTTGGCCAGGGCAATTATTTGACACTATAGATATAATTCATTCCTTTTCCTGTCTAATACAGGATTTGGATAAATAAATACCCGGCCAACGTTGGGTTATCAGCTAGTAAATATATATTTAGCCCAGCCACATTTTAGAGATTTGAAATGAGGTGTGGAAAAAGCTCTTTTATAATTTGAGACCAAGGGAACATGCTTGTGCAAAATCATTACTTATTAGGCTACATATTTAAAGAGGCCCAAAGGGTTGACTTTTCTCTCTTCTAGTGAAGTGGTACCTCAGGTGGTGGCAAATATCTTATTTTTATGGTAATTTTATTTAAAAAATAAATTAAAAATAGATTAAAAACTAATGCAAGGCAAATAAAACTAAAGAATAAAAAGAAAAATAGCAGGAACTATTGAAATAAAAAATTAAGTATATAGTAAAGAAAAGAGAAAAGAAAAATATAAAGAAATGACTTCCCCCTTCACCTGAACACATGTAAATGTTTTTAGAAATTTATCATATCTTAAAATACAACTAATGATCTCTTCTTCCCATATTTCATCTTTTGGCTATAAACAGATTCTTAAAACCTCATTTTTTTCAGTCCATGTCAGCAAATATCTATTAAGGATTACCAAAGTTAGCAACGTATCTATTTGAACCTTGATCAAATTAACCAACTTTATATTCCTTCCTTCTACTTTTAACAATCTTGATCTTTTTTCACTTCAAATAATGTCATAGAATGTGATTTCTTTTCATTCATTTCTTTGTCCCTTCTCACAAAATTCTTCAAAACTTTAACAAGCTTCTTTTGTAAACTGAATATGGGAGATTACCCAGGTCACCCTTTTGGTTTGTTATTTATATATTCCTTTTAATTATTAAGACATTAACTTTCATTTGAATGTCCAATGTTGCATCTTTTTCCATATTAACCTTGCACCTATCATTTTTAAATCTGCTTTGAAATCAGTCGCAGTCTTGCCCTGTAAAACTTGTTCTTTGTCCATAGCATATTTTTAACACATTGTATCTATAATGGGAAACATTCATAAAATTAACTTCTGGGTCCATTGTTGTCTTGCTTCAGTCCAGACATGACATGCCCAAGAATTTTAAGCACTTTATTGATCCTCTAGGCCCTTAATGTGAATTGCCCAGGTCCCCACTCATAGCGGGGCAAAGTCCCATTGAGTCCAGCAATGCTTATTGTAATCACCCTTTGGCTATTTATTCCTTCATCTTCCAGAGCTCTAAACCCAATGTAGAACAATGTCTTGTGGTCTTGCATGGAGCAACATCTGGAGAACCTGTGAGTGATTTCAAGTCCGTTCCTTGCCTGAAGAGGAATTATAAAGAGCCAGTCTTCCCACTGGCTGTTCAGTCTGCTGGCTGCTGGTGTCAGGCTGAAGCCATTTTATTTGGGATCTTTTGCCTGCCACACTTATACTATTCTACTAGGCATTTTCTACTGTGGGAAAATGGGAAGGGGGATTGTATGAGGTTGTTAGTATGTAGCCATAACTAATTCTTTCTAGAAAGCCAAGGTCATCCTTTGTCTCTGCACTTCTGCACCTGCATGGAAGGAGATGAGTGGACTCTGCCAGCATGGCAATTGGAGATTGGACAATGTAATGGATTTATGGGTGTGAGGGCAAGGACTTGAACTTTCAACTGGGTGGTGAAACCCAGAGGACTTCAGATCTGGCACACCCAGATATGCCAACATGGTTCTATTAATAAATTGGAACTTTGAGGAATACTTTGCCTTGGACTCTGATTTAATTTTGGATGCTATTTAGAACCCTGACAGTTGGTTCCAATTTTAGCTGAGATGTGTTCACTTCACCATTTCTTTCCTGGAAGTACAAGTAGTGGCAAAGATCTTATGATAATACATTGAACTGTACATTTTGAAAAAGGGAGCCCATATTTTGCAGATCTATGTTGCTAAGGACCTTTGGAGTGACTTTTTCAGAAAAAAAAATCAGACAATATAATTTCATGTGGATGAGAGTTATTTATTCTTTAATTAAACTGTAAACATATTTTATTTATATAGATACAGTTGAGAGGTTCTCTCTGAACTTGTTTTGTTGCAGACATTTCATTACCCAATTTTCATCACTGCTGCATTGCTGCATATATAATTCTTGTATTTGCTTTGTAATAGAAAAATAGAACAATTCATGTGTCTTCCATTTCTTTTTATCTTTATTTCCTCTTCCTCTTTATAGTCACATTTGTTTATATTCTGAATTCACAGGTTTTGTTCTTCAATTTTTATTTGTAGTTGTAGATAATTAATTGTTACATTAAAAAAAACAATTTATAATTCTTCTCTTTCCATGAAAGGAAATATTTTGGTACCATGATTTCAGGGAACACAAGAAAGAGAGCTGTGATTTGTGATCTGCAGATTGTGATCTGCCTACAATTGATAAAGCAATGCTTACTGTATCTTCTCAAAACCAGGAAGGTGCAACAAAATTCAACTTTTGACTATCATCTAATACTAGACCCACACGCATTTCTCTTTTGCAACAGGCAAAGACCTTAAGATAAGACCTGAGCCCCATATGACTTCTGTGCATGACATTTCCTTTATATTGCATGCTAAATGTTTGTCTGTAAGATGCATACACTTTCCATAAAGATTTATTTTTATTTGTTTATTCAATACATAGTGTCCACCATTCTATATATCACACTTTCATGGCTGTTGTGGGAAGTTATGGTATATTCTTTGTCTAAATATCAGAGCTCGTATTTAGTCATCAATGGATCGAGGAGAGATGGGAGACATGTAAACACATAACACACAAAATGCCAATCTGAATATTGCACTTAATGTCATGCTCACAATTGACATGCATGACTTTGCATGGAAAATAAATGCCAAGGAAAAGCTTTAGAAGACATTGAATCAATGTTAGGTTAGAAAGATCCAATATATTATCTTTCTATTTTAGTCTTGACATAGACTGTGTTTGCATTTCTGTAGGTTCTTCCGTCCTTACATTTCCAAATGTTTTGGACCTTTAATTGTACTGGGACGAAGGTAGAAGGCTTCCCTCAGTGCTGAATGGCTGCTGAATATACTTGCACGAAGTGAAATAGAAAACATAAAGACACAATGCATCGAGTTGTTCCCTCCTATTATTATATATTATTATATTATTATTGTATCATTATGCGTCCTTCTTGTTGTAGGGATCAAGAAGCTTAATGCCTATACTCTATCCTAGTTTATGGTATGTAATGTAAGGCTTCTGTTAAACTACTTCTATACCAAAGAAGAAGCCATCTTAATAATTGTTTTGCTGGAATATTAAACCAAATTAATGGCTGCTTTATAGCCTAACCAAAGCACACAGTTGCTGCTTTGCTTCGGTAGATCTGTGATTGATGAGCAATGTTTGTAAAGAGGAAGAACCCATGACTAAATACAACTAATTTCCACAGAAGTGAGCAAATGCATAACACAACGGTTGATCAACAGAATGTGTATCTCTGCCAGCTTTTTAGAGGAGAAGCACAGTTGGGAAGACATGTATATCTTTGATACTGGGAATGTCACAAGTCAGAGAAATAAACGTACAAATATATCACTGTGCACCCGCTGCTAGTGAAATGAAGAAATGCAGTAGGTTGATAGCATTGCAAAGAGGTTGCTAACACAGCTCATTGCTTCTCATCCTACAGTTATTTATGAATTTATTTATGCGGTCTGTTTTATATAAGCAATACTGTAATCATGCATAGAATAGATAAAGATAAACAGTAAAGTGAGATAAATATTTAGATTACAATTTAATAGCTGTGGCTCATATGGGTCAACAATCACATCATTATGGGTCATGTGAAGATTTACTTGATGAGCCTATTGGCAATTCTAGCCTTACTGTCAATCCATCATCAGGTTTTTAGATAAAATATGGCTTTGTTCCATGACTGCAAACCATCACAACATGATTGTTTTTAGATATTGCACAATGAAGAGCAAAACTACATGTTCCAAGATTTTCTAAGCTTGAAAGCTTAGCCAGTTTCTGGAAGCCGTGGCCAGATGGATAATGTTCCCAGATGGAAGTTGATGTATGATTTTTCTTTTCTCCCACTGAAAGAGGTATATTCCTGAACCTGACAACTTTTGCTGTAATGTAAGACTGGGAAACCTGTGGTTTTCCAGATGTTGATAGATTTCAATTCCACCCACCTCAAGCTAGCATAATCAATGAATAGAGATAATGGGGGAACAGCATGTATGGTACCACAGGAATATACGTTTTCTATCACTTTCTTATTTGTGGTCCACTCTTTCCTAAAGACAGATGTTCACAGCCTGATCCATGCCTTAATTATTATTTTTTACTATTGATCATCACACAGTCAGCCAGATGTTCACACTGGGTTTGACATTTTGTCTCCCTATTGAGTCCTTACCTGGGATATGCAGATCTGAATGTTGGATGATGTTACAGATATCATCACAAGTTGTTCTCAGTAAAGCTGCCTTTTGCAATTGACTGATCGCAAATTTGTCAATGCCAATGGTGTTCAAGTGGTGCTCCAGTTGTTTTGGGATTGCACCCAAGGCACCTATTACTATTGGTACTACCTTTGCTTGCTTTTGCCGTGGTTTATTATTATTTAAGATTTAATCTTCAATTTGATTTGCAGTCTGGGACTGGTAAAAATTTAACAGTTCAAGTTCTAACCAAGGACTTAAGAGCTATTAAGATAGCGCCTGAGTATATAGTAGGGGTGTCAAACTTGTGGCCTGCAGACCAGATGCGCCATGCGCTGGCCATGCCCACCCCCGGTTTAGTGAAGGGAAAGTCGCAACGTGTCATGTGACGACAACATGATGCTGCAAGTTTGACATCCCTGGTATATAAGCAGTTCCGAGTAGTTTTTGGATTCATAGTATGGAACTGGTAAAAACTTAACAGTTCAAGCCTAACCAAGAACCTAAGAGCTGTTAAGGTAATATCTGAGTATATAGGCAGTTCCGAGTAAGGATTTTTGCAAAGTCAGGATATTCAAGTCTGATAAGTTCAAAATTTCCAAGTATCTAGGCAACCCTTTGGGTATTGTACTATTGGTACAACCATTGATTTTTTCCTCCACAATAGCTTGACTTCCAATTTGCAGATTGCAGTATTGTTATTTTTTCTAGTTGTTTCTCTTCAATTCGTGCGTCACCTGGTATTGCAATATCAATGAATCAGACTTTTTGCTTTTCCATAATAGTGATGTCAGAAGTGTTGTGGGCCGGAGGTCTGTCTGTTTGGTTTCGAAAGTCCCACATCATCTTGACTTGTTGTTGTTGTTGTTATTATTACGGGCTGTATATTGTATGCCTACAAGAATCAAATAACTGAATAAATCAGGAATTTTATCAGAATAAATAATTCTCTTGAGATCTCTGGGAGTTTGTAAACATTTGAACTTTCAAACAGTGCAATGATAGGCAAACCTTGCCTGCTCTGGTAATATCCCCAAGTACAGCATTTCAGTTTCCTCATTAAAATGAATGATATCAACTTACTTAATAGGAGAGGGGATGCCCCTCCTCCCAAATTACCTCAACTATTGCAAATCAGAGATTATTCTAATATGGAATATGTTCTGGACCATTACTGTTCAAGACAATTCAAATAGTAATGGTCAAACTTGCTACTAGAAATTTTCATAATTGGTCTATGTAACTTAGTGTTTTCTCAATTGTGGATCTTCAAAAGGCAGTGAGAGAAATAAAAATTATGCTTATGTAATGTATGTATGATCTACCTCTGAATTACTTCCTTTGATTGCTTGGTCATAGAATGTTCATTGTCATTAACTATTGAGTCTATTAAAAAAAAATGCTTTACTGGAGAACAGACTAAAGCCCAGCTTGTCAGTGGGGAAAAATGACAAGGGCATAGTTGACACAACCAAACACTGATTATTTGTACATATATATTCATGTACTGGTTTCTGAGTAGAATTTAGTCAGCAACGTATTACAAACAGTCCTTGAAAATGTGCTGTAGAAATTGTGTGGCACTTCTGATTTTATTGTTGTTGTTTGCTTTTAGATGACAGCAACTTCTGCCAAATTCTTTATGACAGGAGTCGCCAGACCCGGGCCCCTGTTGTGGAAGTGAACGACCCGCCCCTTATCTCACATTGCCCTGAAGGCTTAGAGAAAGGGTTGGAAAAAGACAACTGCTCTTGCCAGAGTGAGACTCCATTGACGCAGCCTCTTACAGTATCTCCACAGGACATAGATACCCATGTTTCACCTGCTGTAGCTATGGCAAAGGAATTTGTTGCAGACATCTTCCGAAGGGCCAAGGAAGCCAGAGGCAGTGCGCCCGTAGAAGAAGCAGCAGCAGCAGGCAATGGACTCAAGTGCCTCCTTGACTCTGGGGCTCTGGGCCAGGATACTTTAGGCTCTTGGGATCTGAGGAAGACTTTGGAATCTTGCTTACATGGCAGTGTTGCTCATAGTTCTACATCGTCTACTGGAACCAGTAGCATTTCTGATATAGGGAGCTCCCCCAAAGAATCTTTCGTAGCCAATTTTGAACTAGAAAGTATGCCAGCTGAGCCAGGCTATGTGAACTATACCAAACTGCGTTATGTCCTGGAACCCAACGATTCTTCCGAGGCAGAGGACGGTGAGTGTGGGGAAGAAAGTGATTTTGGGTTTCTGATTTCTGACAGGATTTGCAGGCATGAGCCAAATTTCAGTAAGAAAATGCTTCCTTATTCTCCAGTGGATAGGCACTCTTTCCATATATACCGAGTGAATTTCTGTTTGAACAAGGGAAGACTAATTCCTCCAACCTTGGAAATGTTTCCTGCATCATCTCAATTGCCTAGCTGTAAACAATGGCTTCCTCATTGTGTCACCTTTTACTACATGAATTTTCTTTTCTCGCTTCACCCAACCTTTTCAATTAAGGTTAGCAGAAGGTCAGATGATGTAGCATACCTTCATGAGGAATCTTTTTATCTGAATTATCTAGCATAATGAAATAGATTTAAAAGTTGCTGTTACATCTTGTTTCTGTGTAACACTGAAGAACTGTTCTGTGGCTGGAATCCTAATTGTGCATTCTATTTGTGTAATAGCTAATAGATCTAGCAGTGACTCATTCATCATTTTGGGCCTTTTGCTGCCTGTAGCTTATAACTCTCTTAGTAATATCCACAGTTAAGAATTATTCTGTATCATACCGAATGTATTTATGTATATGTGAGCAAAAAATCAAATTTGGTGATCTGTTAGTTGAACTGATTAAGCAGGAGTGCTGGCATAATTAAGGTAACGTATCAGTTATACGTTTTAAAAATTACAGGAAAGAGTTTTAGTAGTATATAGACACTGAGGGTGTTACTTCATATAAACTGAAACATCTTTTTAAAATTTGTGTAACATAGCCACATATTATGCACTACTTTCTGTGAAATGTGAACGGTGGATAACCACAGTATTTTCGTACACATGGATTTTAAAACTTGTCTAGGAAGAAATTTCTGGACTGTAGCCATTCTGAGACATCTGATCTTCTCTGATTGTCTAACATAGTGGTGCTGTTTAAAAAGACATCTTATGCATCTGGCCATCCATGACATTCACACCTTTTTCCTCTTGTTGCCAATGTGAATTGTTATAATATTGGATTGCCTGCCAATGCGTGAAGGCCAGAAAAAGTTGAGAAAAACTTATTTCCTTCCAGTTGCTTTGTTTTATCCCCTCAATCTTGTTTTCCTTCATTTTTGTTCTAGCCTTTCATGTCTCTGCTGTTTTGCTCAGGAGAGAGCAATTGTTATTTAATCAGCCTATCAGTCAATTTCTTTGCTGATAAAATGCCTGGTTTTCTTAAAAACTAAAATTTCAGCCTGTGCATTATTAACCCTGCTATATATTTAAATACTTGGTGTATCCATTTTGCCTTTTATCATTAGTATGTAATCAGAATATGCAGAAATTCAAAGTGATATATTGACTGGAGTCTGTCTGATTTGGTTTTACAAATGTAATAATAATAACTGAATAACTGGTATATATTCAGATGGATTTGTGGAACAGTTTTTTTCCCATATAACCAGTAAGTGTTGTTTTTTAAATATTATTGTTTGCAGTGACAAGTTCTTCTTCAATACAGTATCATTTATGAAGTGTTTTAAAAATTGGAAAGTAGGAAAGATTAATGCTGACTTCTTGTTTTTCAGAATACATTCACAAAGAGTGTTCTTTTGCATATTTGATCATGGCACCCTGCCAGAACTAATTCAGAAGATAAAAATAAATATTTTTGATAATGAAGCCAGTCAAGTAGACAACTGCATATTGAAGTCAATCAGTTTTATTTTTCAGTGCAAACACTTTGCCTGTTCAAAAATACTAAAAACATAAATTACTGATACCGTGTAAATTTGTTTTGTATGCTAATGATTTTAGGTAAAAGTAAAAGGACATTTTACTTTGAATTGAGGCAGCATATAAATTTTATAAATTTATTAATAAATTATCCAAAGCAAGAATATTAGTAAATAGAATTGGTAGTTACAAAATATGAAAAAAATCTAGTGTAACAGATCTGCAAAATAGAAAAGGTCTCTACCAGTGGCTATTGGATGCTTTGGAATAATAATCAAATTAACCTTAGATAATCAAAGGGGAAACAGAATGCTTTGAATGCATTCTCTTTGAAGCATCTTGTTCCAATATATTCACTTCTGGTTTTGGTTCCCTCTTTTTATTCTTCAATGTTTTGCAAAATATATATTTTGAAGTCGTTCTTTTGAAGCTCCATGGTTACTTTTTTACTTGGCTTTATATTATTTTTTTATTTCAGAATATGAGGATGACAAAATCTCCTTGCCATTTGTTGTGACAGACCTCCTAGGAAGAAATTTGAAGCTCTTGAAGGAGAAGGCTGTTTGTGAGGTAAAAGCTGTTTCTAAGAATCTTTTGATCTGAGAGAAAAAGATGCTACTCTGTTTGAGTACTAGACCACTAAATAATTATTCTCAAGGAAATGTGACCTCATTAATATTTTTTTATTAGTTTCTTTCTTGGTTTTTTTTATCCCACTTGCTTTTTTGGTTTTATCCAGTTGTTTGATCTCATTGTATTGAAATACACACACACACAAACACCCTGATTAGTTGGAATATAGTGGTTTTAAATTAGGGAGATGTCTCGAACTCATTGGGCGATTATCTAAGTTGTATCAGTATGCTTTTCAGCAAGTTTCAAATGTTTCTGATTTATATTTTCAAGCACCTTTGTTTTAATCTGCCAATTTAACAAACATTACGTAGTTTGATTTTATCTTAGCTTATTATGTGACTATGATTAGTATGGTTGTTAATCATAGTTTCGGGTTGTATCAACCCAAGCACTTCTGGTTTATTCTGTAAATGATGGTTAAACAGGCTTAGCATATACTAGGCTTGTAATTTATCAGTTAGAGCAGTGGTCTCCAACCTTTTTATCACCGCGGACCGGTCAACGCTTGACAATTTTACTGTGGCTAGGGGGCGGGGGTTTGAACTGTCAGATATGGCTTCTGCATGTTGGTGTGCCCGCCCATGGGATGAGAGGCCGTGGCCGCTATTGCTGAGCCGGCTCACTGGGCGCATGTGCGCTCTGGCCGGACAGGCAGCCCTTGGCGAGCCCCAACGCGGAGAGTGTGCTCCTGTTGAAAGGACAGCCGGTCCGGGGAAGCCCAGAGGCTCGCCGGACTGCCGGTCCCTGCTGCAGTTCGCGAAGCAGCCGGCCTCGGCCTTGGTATTTTCGGTTCATTTCCCATGTAAGACTGAGAGTATCTTCGGGTCTTTTCCCGTGTAAGATTGAGATTATCTTGGCGACGTTTCGATGAGGTCTCACTCATCATCTTCAGCCTGAAGATGAGTGAGACCTCGTCAAAACGTCGCCAAGATACTCTCAATCTTACATAGGAAAAGACCCGAATACACCAAGACCTACCTTCCTACCTGCGCGCGCGCACACACACACACACACACACA
>JANHGD010007060.1:40345-52621 GCA_027560375.1 Imantodes cenchoa
ACAATTGTCAGAGGGTCATGTTTGTTTTCAAGGCAAATGAGCAGGAGAAAGATTAACTGAAGTAGAAAAACTTTGGGAATTATTTCTAAAGATATAGGAAACCATATTTTTAAGCCCTGGAGGGTGGGAATTGGCATTGTCCTTTTACACTTGCTGTTTTTTTTTAATAGTACACAATCGTTTTGCTTTTATTCACTAGACTGAATAATAGGGATTAGCACTCAGGAGTACCAACAAATTTTTCATTCCAGAAGGGAGGTTGCAAATCCCCCCGTTTTTTAATTTTTATACACACACACATGCACACACAGAGAAATAAAAATAGCTTACTTTTTCTCAAAACATTGATGCCCTTGCTGAAGATTGTTAAAATCTCACTAATTCTTGTATGGGATAGCCAACATTTGGCAAGATATTTATGTGATTTATATAACAAACCCAACAGACTGTAGGTAACTTACAGAATTTAAATATAAAACAGTACAAAACCAGTGTCTAAATCAATTGAATTATTATGTCCTTAATCTAATTTCCAATCTAGGACTTTAGAATTCATCCCAAGGGCTTTCTGGAAGAGCCATGCTTTCACCTGCTTCCAAAAAACCGTGAGTTTATCTTCATCTCAATGGACAAGATACTACAGAGAGTGTTGCAGGGCCTGAGCGTTCAGTAGTCTCAGCCAGCTGCATTGCCACCAGGCCTCAACTTCTGCCCAAGTGTTGGCACTGCCACTGAGAAATGTCACCTCAAGCAGAAGCCATGTCCAGGAGGTCCCTCAGATTGGAAACCTACTTTTTTCCAGGAGAATGCAACCCTATCAAGAGTCAAATATAGCACAATCCTGGAATCAATCGCCTCTGAATCAACAGACATTGTTTTATTTGGACCGAATGTAAGCCTGAACAGAAGCATTAAAAATACATTTCGATCAATGGTCTCTCTCTTTAATTTCACTCTCTGTGCTGAGTTTAAAATCATGGCATCTCCCAGATGTGCAGATAACTCTTAATTTCAGCCTATGAGTTAGACATGTACATGGACAACAGGAGGACTCATTCAGCACTGTAAAGCCTTCCAGGAAATGAGGTATGAGGTAAATGGCAAATGCACCCAAAAGTATGCATCACTGGATTCTAGCATGTTTTGCATGCTACCCAAGCAGCATTCCCAAGCTTAGATAGCTGACATGGATTCTAGTTGATCATTACATGAAACTCCATGGATACCTCTCTGCCGCAAACTGTCTTCCTTTTTCAGTCCTGGTATCAAGAGCCTAACCCTAGACAACCAACTTGTACTGGAGCAGAATCTGTTTCAGGAATAGCTGCAGATGTATCTAAATATGCCCCCTGGATCCTTTTTTCACACAAATGGTAGAAGCAATATTGACTCCCATTTGTAAAGGAGGGAGTAATAATTCCAAACAATCTGACATTAAAACAATTAACTCCTTAAAGTGCTGGACAGTACCTTTATCAGGGTCCAAAGGATTCAAGGAACTTGCCAGATTTGCAAACTTAAAAGGAAACAAAAAACATGGATAAGCAATTATGTTCTCTACAACAAGACAAATTTGTGTAAGGGACAGATGTAGGAACATACAGAGTTGCATAGACATACTAATGTTTATTTTTTATCCAGAATATAGTCATATGATTTTTACCTTGATAACTTCTTGTTCCTAAATGTCCTGCACAGGAGATTCCACTGGTTATAAAGCATGAATAATTATATATGGTTTTCCATCTATAACTCTATTTTGGTTTTAGGAAAAAGGACAGTGGAGACCCAGCCTGAGTTAACTTGGCATGTAGACCAAAACTTAATATAATCAAATATAGAGAAAAGTATTTCATTAGGATACCCTTGCCAAGTGGATGATAATCAGAGTTTCAGAACACTCTTTCTGCCAGCAATTCATTCTTACGTTCAACAGCCACAAGACCTACCTCTCCCATGACAGCTATAGGAGTCACACCCTTGGCCTGAGCTACACGATGTTCTATCAGGTAGTACATATATTCATCATAGAGGAGGCGGATGAGATGAAAGGAGCCAAAACTGGCTGCACTTCGTAGGGTCAAGTCCCGAATCACCATGGAGCTGGAAAGAGAAGTAGCCCAGTGCTGCACATATCATTGAAGTAGAACACCACGGCTTGTTAATTAAGTCACTTAGAGTTTGGGCGCCAAAGAGCATGTTTAACTTCTGCGTTTCACCTTCCACTTACCTATAGAAGGACCACTTGAGGAGAAAATGTTTGGCAGCTTTGGGAAAGCTGGGGCTGCCATGGTAGGGTTTTAGGACTTGGCTCACTACACCATCCAGCCACACTGCCCACTGCTCCAGAGAGTTCTGCTGCTGCAGAGTCATTTTGAAGTCTTGTTCGAGCCGCTGTACTACACGGTCCTCACACCGGCACACCCATGAGGCCTGCTCCTTTGGAGGAGCAAAGAGAAAAAGAAAATTCTTCAATGCAATTGCTGCACACACACTCGCTCTGTGGATAAGTCAATGACCAATCTGAAGTGGCTTAAAAAGATTAAAACATTGTGGAAACAGAGCAGCCAAAGTAATTTGGTATTAAAAAACAATAATACATCATGAGCTATTATGAAATATGTTTTCTCCACTTAAAAGATGAACCATGAAAAAGATCCAACGGCTCACTAACTCTAGACTTTCTAAAATGATTTGTGGGACTGAGGATCTTTCCTCCTCTCCTCACAGAGGCCAGTCAGGCTGCCTGCTGCCCTGAGAGGAAGAACAACTCGTCCCTTTGCTCTGGAAGTCATTTCAGACTTTTTCAGTAGTTCCTTCCTATTACAACTGGCCCATTACAGAATGGAAAATTAAATATTAAGAATGGATGCCTGAATTATCTGTTTTTCCCTTTCCTTCTGTAATGTATTATTCAGATTATACGGTAGTGGCCAAAATTGAGGAAACCTTTTGGAAAAAGTGTGCAGTATTTTTGAGGTTTGATGGCTACTAACACCATTTTTTTGGAGTAGTACCATAAACTTATATATCAATGAAAAGATAATTTAATCAAGAGTGTAATGCAACAAAGTTTGCTCAATTATCTGTATTCAATGAAAAGTTATAGCCAAATAACCAGAAAAAGGAAGCACAACTTGCTTAGGTTGATATCTGGTAGCTTTCCTTCATCTGATTGTAGCCAATGAGCATGAGTGTTTAGAGAACCAATCAGGTGTCATCTTGTTTTATTTATTTATTTATTAAATGCATTTGTATGCCGCCCATTCCCAGAGGATTCCGGGCGGTTAACAGACATACAATATAAACTGGAATACAAATACGTAAAACATATTAAAATATAAACCCCCCAATATTAAACATTTAATACATATACCATACATACAGGGGCCAGACCTACAGATGGGAAGCACGTTTACTGGCCCCAGGCCTGGTGGCAAAGCCACATTTTGGCAATGAGCCAATCAGATCACAGTAAGATTCAGTTATTGATGTCATGTATTGAAGCTGAGAGGAGGATATTTGTCAGTGTGTTATGTGATCGCTATCAAGTTGGTTGGGGGTTTATTTTTCCTTTCATTTAGTGAGCTTGTAAAAACGTAATAAAATTAAAGTAATGGTGCAAAGAGTTGACTGGTCGCCCAGAAAGCGATATAAAATGGTATTATTAAGTGAACAAGACTACAGTTATAAAGAAATTAGAAGAAAAAATGGTGGAAACTTAACCAAAGGTGGCATTTCTAAGATTTTGAAGAGGTATAAGGAGACTCAGTCACTACAAAACCACATTAGTAAAGGCAGGAAAAGGCGCACAACAGCAAGTGATGATAGAAGAATTAAGAGACTATGCCTACATGACAGAAGAAAATAATCTGGCTGTATACAAGATGAAATGGCGCAATGCAATGTGAAGTTGAGTGCAAGGACTGTTTGGCGCAGACTGCAGGAATTTGGCCTAAAATCTATAATCCCCCACCCCCCCCAAAAGGCCACTTTTATCTCTCAAACAAAGGTTGAAAAGACTAAACTGGGCTAAAACCCATGTTACCTGGACAGAGGATATATAATTTTATGGTGCTACTCCAAAACAAAGTGGTGTTATTAGCCATCAAACCTCAAAAATACTAGGTTTCCACAATTTTGACCACAACTGTAACGTTGGCAGCATGGATGGCCTGGTTTTTACTCTTCTAAATGTAATTGAGGGCTGGGGTATAAATACTATAAAGAAATGACTGAGAAAACAACTTTGATAAATAGCACCCTGAATCAATAAGAAAATAAAACATTTTTAGTTTCTAGCTGCAAATGGAAAAGGAAGAAAAAAACCAGAATGGCCAAAGTAGGGCATAATGATATAGATGGTTACCTGGACATTAGCAAAATCAACCCGGTTGAGATCACTTAGCATTTGATTAATTTGAGCTGTATTCTGTAAAACAGCCCGAGCAGCCTGGGCAAGATGGTTTAGAGAAGTGTAACGTCGCAAGGTCTGGGCAAAGGCACTTGCTGCAGCCACCTGAGAAAGAAATCACAAATGACATAAGTTTTTTCTCACCATTCTGTTTGGTGAGAAGAAACTAAGGAGTTTAGAGAAAAACTGCAAAGTAATGACAGCAGTAGCCATGGCTAGGGGGCCTTTTCATAGCTTTGGATTGTGTAGCAGTTGCGCCCATCCCTGGATTTTTTTGGGGAGGGGGGGGCAGGGGCGCTACTCATAATTACTCATGCTCTTGTGATCTCCACACTGGATCATTGCATTGCATCTTCATGGAGCTGCCCTTGAAGAGTGTTTGGAAGCTTCAGCTGGTGGAGAATGCGATAGCGCAGGTAATTAATGCCTTTGGGATTTGGGTCCATGTAGTACCACCACTCTGTGAATTGTGTTGGCTTCCAGTGTGTTTCTGGTGACATTCGAGGTTCTTGAATTTAAATTGACATTTAAAGCCCTTCATAGCTTGGGACTGTGTTACCCCGATTGTTTCTACCCATCTCACCTGTAGGAGAGGCCTGCTCCAGATGCCTTCAACTAAGGAGTATTGGCTGGTGGGACTCAGGAGGAGGAACTTTCTGACATGGCACTCCCTCTGGAAATCATTCCACCTGAGATCAGGTTAGCCCCAATTCTGCTGCCCTTAACATTTGAGGGCCCTGGGAGTGTGATAAAGCTTGCCTTTTGGTTTTGCTAATAGTTATTTTTGTTTTTATTTCATTATTACTATCTATTTTATTGTAAGTCACCCAGTCATTTATGTGAGATGGTTGACTATATTAATCAATCAATCAAATAAGTGAACAAGGCTACAGTTATAAAGAAAGTGGGAAGAAGAAAGTGACATTCTAGCTTCAAGTATGCACAGCACCTGTTAGTGGAGTTGTCTATCAATCTCTCCTAGCACAGACTTCAAGTTCCCCCCAAAACATTAGAATCTCCTATAAGAAGGAGAAGGAGAAGGAGGAGTAGGAGAATGAGAATGAGAAGAAAACACCTCAAACTGCTCCATACTTCCTGCCCCACAACTTTGTGCTCTTTGGCTCACCTTCACTCGGACCATCTCTTCTGGAATATTCATCATAGCATTTGTCAACCAGCTCTCCAAACTTTTTGCAAAGTTTCGGATTGCTTGTGTCAAGGCACCTGAAGCAGAATTGGAACCACAACAATAATTTCACTCTAAAATAGGCACTTTCAAAGATGTTGTTATGGATCATCAGTTGACTTAACTGCTTCCCTTTCTACAAAACAAGACTGTTACCCCACCAATCACAGAACATGGGGTTAAGCCCACGATGAGAGAAAGCAGCAGTTTCAGGAAGAGCCTTTCCAAGAGCTGAAGTCTCTCCACCCACCATTGGTTGCCCTAAGTTTACCATAACTCATTATTGGCTGAAAACATGAGCTGTGCCCAATAAGCTTACTCGGAATGGGCCGGAGCACTTCTGGGATGAGGACCTCTACCAGCCCCTGGTATAGTAAGTTGTCACAGTCTTTAGTCCATTTGAGAACAGGCTCATACTTAGACAGTATCACCAAACAGTTCTTTGGGAGACGCTTCTCTGCTTCATCATGGCTAAAACATCAAAGATACATATACCAAATTTTAAAAAAAAAATCATCACAAAATTACAGCTCATTTTCTCAGAAGCCAGCATGTCTCCCTATAGTTCTTCACAGGAATGATCAATGAGTAGGAAAATTTGTTTCCTAGTCAACATTCCTTTCAAAGTTTTATTTGCCCTGACAATTTTTTCATAATGGAATCCACTAATAGCGTTAGGTACATTTTGATGGTTAAAGGTTGCAGTTAACATTTGTGGAAAAGGAGGGCTGTAAAATGAATGGGCCACATCACACACATGGGGAAGAAATGACAACTTTGCAGTAATACTCACATAACTATAGGGGAGGTTTCACTGGGCTGGTTCAAATTATATCTCCAAAAAGTCTTCCAGAGTGTCTCTACCAGTGTGAACTGCAGGTTTACCATCACATCGACAATAGCCTGCAGAGAAGTAGTAGTTGTATAATCCACTGCATATTTTACTTCTCGCAGTAGAAAAGCTAAACTTAAACTGCTGAGTCCCACACCTTACCTGACTGAACCCAAGCAACACTCCTCCCTGCTCACTGACTTTTTATTTCCCAGACTACTTTTCCAACCTGCCACTGGCTAAGAACTTTCCCTACCAAAAGACTAGGCTTGCTCATCTTGTGGAATTTTTTTCTGGCAGCAGCAATCCCTTTTAAACCAAGTTCATTCAACATATTTAAGCCAAATCATTTCAAACACTGATTGCGAAAAAGGATCAGTGAGAATATCTAAAGGATTTCAGGTTACCTACTCATGTTTTAATGCCTAATTTTGCTTTCCAATATGTTCCATGACATACCTCACAATGTTCTCGATACAGCAGCTGGAAAGCCTTCACATCTTCAGCCCCAACACCCTCAGGGAGATTCTTCCCTTGTAAGTCCAACTCTGCAAAGTCAGGCAAGCTTCGAGAAGCATCTGCAAAGAGGAAGTCAAAGCCAGTCCAGCAAGGACAACTAAACCCTAATAAACAGCCACACTTTTCTATCATTTGCAAGTGAAACTACAAGAGAAAATTTGGGTTTCATTTGCACTATGATTTTATTTTCTTGAAATGGGTGGAAAACTGGAGCCCTGAGGCCTACTATTTTACCACCGCAGAAATACTGCAAAGACAGCGATATACATATTCTTTTCTGCCTCCCACTCAGAGAACTCAGTGTCTCAAGGTTTCATTCTTACCTAAGAACTGCTGGTATTGTTGCACTTGGGCACTGATATCAGATAACCCTGAGGCCTGTTGCTGCCCCACAGCTACTCCGTTGGTCATGCCCTCCATTTTCTGAACGGGTTTGAGCCTAAAAGACAAAGTAACTTAGAGTCAAGACATTTCGGAGCATAGTAATAGTGAGGAAAGGGATGGAGCGCATATGACATCAGGACAGGTATGCAGTGGTGCCCTACCAAAACTATATTCAAAACTGGATGTAGGTAGAAAGGAAGTTCTTTTGAGATTGCACAAAATTTAAACAAAAGGGTACAGAAAAGTACTAATCAGGAACTTTCAAAGACAAATCATGGAGGTTACTACAAAACCAGATAGCAGGAAAAATTAAAAGTTTTGGAAATCTACCTTATACCACCAATCCAACTAGCCCCATATTAAATTTTTAGGGCTGTGAACAAGTTTAAACAAGTATCTTCACAACCAATGAATATGTCCTCTGTCACTGAACTCTGCACTTTTCCTGCACAATCTCCTACCGTTGCTTCTGAGAAAAAGGCTGTTGCCGCATGGCCAGATGTTGCTGGTCTTCCATGAGCCGTAGCAATGGGGAATTGGCTTTGATGCGCAACCCATAATAGTGGTATTTAGAATTCCCTCTGAAAGAAAAATGAAAATAGAAGCCTGTATATAAATTGATTAGACCATAACAAACCATTCACTTTGAGGAAATGTCCCTCCTGCCAAATAAATTTGGCAATGGAAAGACAACATGAACACATTCTAGCCAGTTTGGGAAAGGGAAGCAGCAAGGTATTAGAACAATATTATGAACAGGGGAAGCTTGCAAGGTAGCTTACTTAGATAGGAAGAAAAAACCCTCTCTCATTTATATGTTTATGTTTTTAGACTAGGAAGAAAGTCTGGAGTGAAAGACTAGGATGATCCCCAAGAAAAGAATACAGAATAAAAACGAGCATTCTAAGGAGCTGGCAAGGGTTAGGGTTCAGATTTATCATCTAATGTATCTTGGATTCAAGATCTTGGACAAATATATATATTTTTCTGGCCTTACCAGCTTGCCCGTCTGTGAAAGTGGTATGTTGTGATCATTATGGAAATATATCAGGTAGCCATTATTTCACAATACCTTTAACTTTTTCACAAAATTCCAAGACTGCAAAAAATTGGGGCTCACCGATTCAATAAAAGTTTATGAAGTATTTTAAGTATTCCAAAAAAAGTGCTGTTATTATTCATGCCATACTGCCTAGTGAGTTCATGACTGAAATGAGATTTGAACCTGCTTCTCTTCAGACTTGGAGGCTTGAGGAAATACCGATTCTGTTCACAGAACATTTAACTAGTTATTGAATTAAACTTTTTCTGACCTAACATCAAATGCTATACTGTAAACTGATCAAATAACAGTGGGTCACATGCAAAGCTAACATATACACTAATAAAGAATTCAAAATTAAACCAATTAGGTTGTACTGTGTGAACGCAGCTGCTAAGTTTATCTGATGATTAGTTTTGGGAAGCTAGATAGTATTATTCCCCATAATTACATAAAATCCATGTTTTATAGCTAATCCAGTTCCTCCCAAAACAAATACTTGCTTCAATATGTGCCCTCTTAATACCGGTAGTTGCCAGTATAAAAACAGAAACACAAATTAACACATGCTATTTTTTTTTCTTATATGGGGAAGTCATGCTGGTTACACAGCCTTCCATCTTTTTACCTGGTTCCAAGCCGGCGGGTTCGGAGTCCCATAAATACTGAGCGGATCAACTTTCCAAAAGACGCTGCATTGACTGGCTCCAGTTTTTGCTCCTGACAATGCAGGAGGTAATGACAGTACAAGGTACTGCGAGGAAGGCTCACACCCTCAGCAGTCTCATAGTTATCCAACAGCCACTGGACCTACAAAGCAACAGGAGTGCAATTCACAGGTCCTTCAAGTTGCCTCCCAAGCCTTTAACGTTTCCTGCTTCAGCTCCCACCACTGCCCATCCCCACCCATTTCTGCCCGTAGGCTGCCCTCCATACCTACACCCTGAACTCCACCACCCTTGCCAATTCTGACTAATCCCAAATAACTTTCTCAATATTCTTTCAATTTCAGCTGCATTTTTATTCCTTTTATTTTGATTTGCTATCCACTCACTTCCAAAACAAGCTTTTTATTTCCATCAAAGTAACTCTTGCATTTTGCCTGCCTGTACTACTCTTAACTGTTCCTTGCTCTTTTTGAGTATGTTTTAGTATATTTGTCTTTCTATGCATGTTGATAGATTTAGATATTTTCTTTCTATGCACACTAAAGTATTTAATCAATGTCATTTGGGAAATCAATGGGAAGAGATTTATGAATTATAATGGTTCTATAGAGAGGCAGACAGAGTAGAGAGTAAGCATTTTATATACTTTTCAATTTTATGGAGATTCTCAATCATCCAGGTCATTGTTGTCCCAAAGGTGCTCCCCCACTCCCCAAAAAAGGCAGCTGAAACGTTCTTGAGGGTTTTTTTTCCCTTTGAAAGCATTTTGCGTCTCATCCAAGAAGCTTCTTCAGTTCTAAATGCTGGAGAATGGAAGATGTTATACTTATATTCTTTGAAGTCATCCAGTCATTAGCACTAGAGAGCTATATGAATCATTTCCCCAGCAGTTAGCTAGAATTGAAGACACTTCTTGGATGAGAAGTGAAATGTTTTCAAAAGAAAAAAACCAAGAAAGTCCAGTTATCTTTTAGAAAGAAAAAAGAAAATGGAAGAAAAAAGTACTTTTGGGATAGTTTAATGAAATATTAGGCAAAAAACTAATTCTAACAATTAATTCAGCATGTTCCCCCTTGTGGCCTAAAAGACAAATGCATGAAATCTGAGCTATAATCAGCAGACACAAAAATGTTCCCTTATTCTTATTGTGTTATCTTGCTTTCCCCAAGGATCCATGGGAGATTAAAAACAGTTTTAGAATCAAGACGACCACAGAACTGTGCAGCAGACAAATCTACCAACTGCAACAGTACCTTCCATTATCTCCAAAAATAAAATTCAAAGAAGTTCACTGAGAAGAATAACATAGAAAAACAGAATCTCCTTCAGCAGAAGAAATCTGCCAGAGGGTTTAAATCAGCTAGAAAAACTGTGATTTTAGGCCATTTATTGGGATTTTGTGGGAAAATTAACTTTGAGGATTAAAAATACTATTTGATTTTGAGGAAACATTTTTTTTAAAAAAAAAATAATGTTATTAAAATCTCAGGTTAGTGAGAGATTGTAGGTAAACTCTTGGAGTATATTCAAAATATATACTCAGTTAGCATAATGTGCTATCCATAACTTTATCTATTCATTTATTTATTCAATTTGCATGGCCACTCATCTCACCTGAATGGCTCTGGATAGCTTACTCTTTTGGGGAGTTGAGGGTGTAACCTAACAATAGCCCAACACTCTTGCTATTGCATCTTTTTCAGGGAGACTAGTAAAACAAGTCTAAGCTGCCTTTTAGAGCACTGCCCACAAAACATTGCTTTTCCAAAATATAGGCATAGAAAATAACTGCATTAATAAGACTAGTTGCACTGACAGCAAGAAAAGAAACCTTTGAATCAACAAGCAAATATTTCAGTGGAAAACTTACTGTTGCAGGTGAGGCACGGGTGGTGTGTGAATAGGACTGGCTTGAACTTCCCAGCATGTAACCTCCTTGAATCACATAGGTCCCTGTACTGCTGCTGCTGCTGCCACCAGCTCCTCCTCCTCCTCCTCCTCCTCCTCCAGCAGTGCTGCCACCACCAGCACCATTTCCTGCTGCTGCTGGTGCTCCTCCTCCTCCCGCTCCTGCTGCTGCTGCTGCTGCTGTTGTACTGCTGCTTCCATTTGGATTGGCTATGATTTGTCCTCCAGAAACATACATAGGTACAGAGCCACTGCTGGCCACTGTTTGTGAGGTTGCTGGACTGGAGACCTGCGTTGGGGTGTTTTGGGATTCATAGTAATTTGTTCCAGTGTTTTGAGTATAGAGAGGGGTTTCTGTGTAAGGGTAAGTGTTCGAGCGTCTGAAATGGAAGAAACACAGTCAAAGCAGCACATACACACATTAGGGGAAAAACAGCAACCTAGAGGAGAAAACTTCAACTACATATATCCAGAATTGTATGACAGACAGAGAGGAGGAAAGTTCAAGAAGCAGGACACTGCTGGCAATAGATTTATTCTTTTAAAAGTTTCTGAAAAATACCAATAATTGCATATCAGACATCCTGTTCCTGCCAGGTTTTCTCTGGCATGTAATGGGCACTCCTACCCCAGCCTATCAGATACAACTGGAGCACAATAGGTCAACTGATGTTTAAGGTAGCATAAGATTCTTTCTTGAAATATTTTCTGTTCCAGCTTTTGTTGGAATAGTGGTTATCTCTATGGTTTAGAAATAATATGGAATCTGTTGGTTTAGAGTCAGACACAACATGGAAACATTTTGCCATTATGTAAAAAACTATAGCGTGCTATTTTTTGGAGCAGTGGCTTTGGCACCCTGAATCTGACCAATTAAATTTTTAGGCTCAGGCTTCAGGATAGCATAGGCAGGATAAGCTTGACTTCTTTATACTCACATGGTACTTGCTGTGTAGCTGGCATCTCCTCCTTCCACATACTGAACCTGATTAGGATAGACATGTTGCACAGGAACCTGCTGAAGCTGCTGGACCTGAGCACACAAGCAGCAGGAAGGAAAGGAAAAACAAACTGAAATTAAGAAGTAAGGCCGTGTTTACTGTCGTCCCCCCCCCCCCCCAATAGACTTCCCTAAAGCATGACTGGCCCACAAGAATCCTTTTTCTTCCACACATGTGCATTGCTTTTATCCTGTATCTGACATTCAGTTATCATGGATTTTCTGATCAAAGGCTAATCCTCATCCCAGAATTTCTATGGAATAAGAATTCTTTGTGTAAGTGAAAGACACTGCAGGTCCTCTGATTAGACAAAATAAGTTTA
>JANHGD010007061.1:16719-26816 GCA_027560375.1 Imantodes cenchoa
AATATATAAAATTGCCAACTGGAGAAAAATAAATATTAATAATGATTGGAAATTACAGTATAGTATTAAAAATGTAGCATAAAGTATGAATATAAAAACATGTCACAGAGAATCATGTTGATAGATAAAATTGCATTCTATAACTGCCTCTATATAAACTATCTATGCACCAGGGGTGGGTTCCTCCCGGTTTGGACCGGATTGTCCAAACCGGTAGCGACCCGCTGGTAATGTCACAGTCGGTGCCGGTCCCTGGCCACCGCCATCTTTTTAAAAAAATATTAGTGAATATTTTCCCAGTTTGGATGGCTTCTCTTCTTCCACTGCTTGAAAAAGGGCCCTCCCACCCACCTCTGGGTTAATGCTGACCTTTATTTCTTTGCCCGAAGCACAGCTGATCAGCTCCTCAGCTGTGTTTCGGGCTGAATCCTGCTTCTGAGCATGCGCAGAAGCAAAATTGCACGAGGGAATGCACGCGAGCAGCGCGAACAAACCAGTGGTGAAGGTAAGTGGAACCCACCCCTGCCATGCACCTTATATAAACCACAAACATATTCAAATAAATCCAATCTTAAAACAGACCATGCTCTTCTGCTCAAAAACAATTACTCAGTTAGGAAACTGAGACAGATGATCCACTGAAACAAGCTACAATTGTTGAATGTAACAGCTCAAATGTAGCATTTCTATAGAACGTTTGCCATAATATAGTGGTTCAATTGGATTGCTTCACCTTCAGGCTACTATTGTGGCAATCTGTCTTCTGGTATTAAATGTTACATAAAAGGAAGCAAGGCAATCTGTATTCTTATTCTGTTTCTCTACGATAGCCTCAGGGCAGCCCAAATGTTGCACTATATCGCAACAGTTTTGAATCAATGCATCTAAAGTCATTTAACCTAAAATAAAATATTAAAGGTCCCATGGAATTTAAATTCAGACCATTTTTATTTGCAAAGTTGTGATAGTTGCAATATTCTGCAGTTGCATGTTTGTGATTTCTGATGCTCCTAGGCAGCTTCCCACAAGTAACTTCAATGGGGAAGTCAGCAGGAAGTCAGAAGTCACTCAAACTGTCGTCATTTTGCCTGCCCATGGTCATTCTACTTATCTGTTTAAATAACTAAATATTGAAATTATTGAAGTTTGTTTAGAACTACATTTATTTTTCTACTTATAATATATGTTCTTTTAAAATGACCATGGGACAGTCTAGCACTGGGGTAAAACATATGGTTAGCCTATAATTTAATGTTCATTCTAGTCACATTAGACTGCATAATCTTCCTCTGAAAGAATGACTCAAAGGGTCACAAGGCTGTCTAGTTTTAATTATAGTCATAATTGGGAAAAATTCCTAATAATCCAGATAGTTGTGGTTGTACTGCCTGGGGTAGACATAATGCTCCTTTTTTGCAATTCTGGCTGCTCAGATTTCTCCATCGTACAAAGATACAATATAATTCATAAACATGGGGAACAATCATTTCCTATTATTTATGAGGGAAAAAACTATGTTTCCCCCCCAAAAAAACATATATAAAGAGAATTAATTGCATTGTATCCATACAAGAAAATCAGTGTAGAAATTAAGAGTGTTGGATACAGTGAGAGGTTCACATTCTACTCTAACCATGGAAATGTACTGGATGGTTCTGAATGAACTGGATGACTTTGGGATCCAGTTTCGTTGGATTCGTTGGGATATATTATGTATAATATCTCACTCACAATATTATTGTCAGGGGGAAACTGAGGAAATACTCTATAAACTAGTTGGAGCTCTTGGAGAAAATGCAGGATGTATATTTATTTAAAAGTGTGGATGTTACAAAGCTTAATTCATATTATGTGTTATCTATCATAAATGTGTATACATAAACATGTTATTTATAGGTTCTTTACCCTGAATATTTCTTGATAATCCAACCTGGACACCAATACTAGGCTTTTGGGAGCAAATACTTCTGCAGGCTGAATCAACCCAGATTCCTGCTCACCTTCAGTTACTCTTGACCCCTTGAAAAAAAGATATGCATCGATTAACACATAGAAGGTGATTGTTGAATAAACAGTTTAAGCATTTAATACATTTTAAAACTTGAAATCAGTAGAATATAACATGTACCTCACATTTAAAAATCTTACCACCCAAATGATATAATCTAAACAGAATTCAGTACACTGATAAATAGTATAAAAGTGTATTACACAAAGCAAGTAAATAATGTGTACTTCACACAGGTTACATATCCATTGTACTTTGAAGCTAGTATACCATATATCAGTGATGGCGAACCTTTTTTGGCTCGGGTGCCAAAAGGGTGTGCGCGCACGCGATAGCGTGTGTGTTCGGGCCCATACCCATAATACAATGCCCTCCCCCGTGCATGCGCGCAACCCCCACACTGCCCCCACGCATGCACACAACCCCATGCATTTTCCCCCCAACTATGCACACAGGCGTCACTGAAGCCTCTGGACTTCTGGTAGGCCCATTGGGCCATTTTTCGCCACCTCCAGGGTTCAGGAGGCTTTCCTGAAGCCTGGGGAGAGTGAAAACAACCGAAAAGAAGGCCGAAAATCAGCTGACTAGCACTCACATGTGCACTGGAGCTGACAGAGGGCAACACCTTGCGTGCCCTCAGATATGGCTCCGCGTGCCACCTGTGGCATCCGTGCCATAGGTTCACCATCACTGCCATATAGCATACCAGTTTTCTATACAAAGGGGAATTGATGTAGCCAACATGCATTCTAATGATTTTTTTATTCCCTTTATTATATGTTTGCTATATATTTCTCAAAGTTATATACTTGAGTGGTATTTCCCTCTGATTCTGTTCAAATCTTTTACTTCTTTCTAGGACTCTTCAACATAGCTACCTTAACAGCTTGCCTCCAGAAGTTGTGAATGCTCCATCAATGGAAGTTTTAAAGATGATGTTGGAGAACCATTTGTCTAAAGTAGTGTAGGGTTTCCTGCCTAAGCAGGGGATTGGACTAGAAGACCTCCAAAGTCCTTTCCAACTCTGTTATTAGTATTATTATAACCTGCGTGTTCTTTACACTACAACAGCTGGAAATTAAAGTGGCCTCAAGAATTGCAGTCAGGAATTTAACGTTTTTTCCAGCTCTGGCAACAATGCCAGCTATGTATTCCATCTAGATTGTGGTTACCATGGCCCCTGATTCATTATCCCTCTATCCATGCCAGAAATACAAGCAGAGTTTGCTTTCATTTTTATGAGGTCTTTTTTGCTGACTCCTCACACATAGCATCTTTCCTCTGTAATACCAGGAAACAGGAAGTAAGTACCAGTAAATTGGGAAGTAAGGAAACCCCAAAGTTTTAATTTATTTTCTGTAATTTTAGCTAGAAGAAGAAATGGGCAGGAGCCCTACAAATTTCATCTTGTTAAAAAATGAAAGAAAAATAATAATAAATCCAGTCTTTCATCAGTCCAATTGGGAAATTCCCTTCAGAAGTGGACAGGCAGAATAGATTACAAAGCACAGCAACCAGTGACTAGAGGGAAGGGGTTTTACCTGACACTGTGCACTATGGCAATTAAGTAAAAACATTTGCTGGAAACCAAATATGGTGTTTTAATGAGGGGGGGCATCCTCACTCCAAAGCAAGCATGATGTACTTATTAACTCCTAGACAGGAGGATTGGTCCTGCCACAATAAAAACAGAGCTACTCTGGAACAGAAAACTAGATTATTCAGTCATTATTATCCATTTTTCACTGTTTCTCCTATTGATCTTTGCTTTTTAAATTCAAAAATTACAAGAATAAAACAAACTGGTATGGAAGATTCAAAGGAAAGAGAAAAGATTTTTTAAAATCTAGTTTGATCTAAAAGCTGAAATTAGTAGGATGGAAGAAATGTAAAGTTTTGCATCTTTATAAGAAAAATAAAAGAGGCAAATATGATAGGGTGGTGGGGGGAACCTGACCTGGCAACAGTACATGTGAAAGGCCATCCTTTAACCATAAAAGTTAACCATGAACCACTGTGAGATGCAGCTGCTAAATTGCAAATTGTATTTAAGTATATTAACATGAACAAGGAACTCAGATCATAGGAAATAACTGTTCCACTCTACTTGGATCTGGTCAGACCATATTTCGAGTACTATGTCTAATTCTGAGCATCACTGTTTGAAAAAGGAGAGCGATAAATTGCAGAGGAGGGTTACCAAGATGGTGAAGGAAACGTAATCCTATGATAAACTGTTAAAAGAACTGGTTACATTTGACCTACAGAAAAGATGATTACAGGATGAGGTAATAAACTTCATATCTAAAAGACTTTTCCATAGAAGAGGGAGTGGACATATTCTGTATTGACCAAGAGGGCAGGATCAGAATGGATGCATTAATAATACAAGGAGAGAAGTTCAGTTTAGCGATCAGGAAGTACATTCTGACTGTATGAACTATCAGCCAGATGTTAATTAGTTCTCCTTCACTAGAGAACTTTAAACAGGCTAGATGATCATCTGTTAGAGATGATCTAGTACTGTGATGGTGAACATATGGCACGCATGCCGGAAGTGGCATGCAGAGCCATCTCTCCGGGCACGCAAGCCATCGCCTGTTGCTCTTCTGGGTTCCAGTGCGCCGGCTAGCTGATCTTCATGCGCATGGAAGCGCCGGAAACCATAAGAGCAACTTGCAATGGCTCGCATGCCCAGAGAGATGGTTCTGTGTGCCACTTCCGGCATGCAGGCTATAGGTTCGCCATCACGGTTATAGAGGCTGTGGCTTGAAACTTTTTATGATGATAGGAATGCTTTCTGAAAAGTCCATGCATGCGCACTGGGCGGCTGCTCTTCCCGTTTCCATCATGTGCGCACATGCATGCGCACTCCTGTTTCACACTCGGTGCTGAAAAGGTTCCCCAACGTTGATCTAGTGGAATCTAAATGAAGCAGATATTGGACTAGATTATCTCTAAGATCTCTTCTGGCTTTATGATTCTATGACTTGCACTGGTCTCTCATAGAGTTTCCTTTTACATAAAAAAACCCCTTATTAATCTATAGTGTCCACCCCAGTGGTGAAATCAAATTTTTTTTACTGCCGGTTCTGTGGGCATGGCTTGGTGGGCATGGCAGGGGAAGGATACTGCAAAATCTCCATTCCAACCCCACTCCAGAGGAAGGATACTGCAAAATCCCCATTTCCTCCCCACTGCTGGGGCCAACCAGAGGTGGTATTTGCCGGTTCTCCGAACTACTCAAAATTTCTCCTACTGGTTCTCCCAACTGCTCAAAATTTCCACTACTGGTTCTCCAGAACCTGTCAGAACCTGCTGAATTTCACCCCTGGTCCACCCTCAATCCTCCTCCTTAAGTGGGCAAGATAGATCAGGAGTTGGAAGTATCTAGAAAATAATCTAAATGCAGGACCCCTAAAACTCCAGCTTGTAACTTAGGCAACATTTCGGTCTTTCATGCAAACAAATGATTTAACCTCCTTTTGCTAGAAGAAAGAAATGTAAACAGAATGCAGAACAGAAGAGAGTTGTGGCTTTGCAGAAAGTTGTAGCAGAACTGACAATTTTTTTTCAAACATATTACTCAGCATTTTGTAAAATAAATGACATAAATTCCATATATGGTAATTAGACAAACAGTATTACATCAAGTTTATACTAGTCACAACCAGTATCAAAGATGATACATGCTCTTTCATTTCCAACATTCCAAGCATTGTTTAACAAATACTAAATGAAAAAATAAACTGTAGACAATGTTCTGAGTTTCCAGTTATTGTATTTTCCCTCTCTGATGATGCCAAATTATTTCTTCACATCTATTGTAAGTTTTTAACATCCTCATCCTTATTTATGAGGACGAGAAAAAGGCACTGCACAATTCTTTCTATCTGGCACAAGTAAAGTACAAATAACCTCATGATAATAATCAATTTTCTTTTACCATTAGGAATAATCCAAGAAACCCCTTCTCTCCTCCCTGCACATTTAGTAACCAGATGATCACATATTTTAACAAATATTACATATGTTCCTGCTTATTAAAAATGAACTTCTGGATATTTACCTTTCTATAAAGCAGGGCCTGCCAAATATTTTGATTGATGGGAACATTTGGAATTTAGAGAGCATAAATTTGGAGGGAACTTTAAAAAAATCAGATATACTTATTATAAAGACTTGTCTACCAAAATAATACCCAGTAAAGCTGTTCATAATCATTTCTAATCTCTTATGAAGCCTATTTCTTCATTTTCCTTCTGAGCAGTAGGCATATTTCCAGACGAAAGCAGTGGCTTCAACTTCTTATCTTTTGGCCCTTGGAATAGATACTGGGTCATGAAACATTTTTAGAAACAAAGACTGGGCCTCAAGCTGCTACTTTGAAGCAAATAATTACTTTCCATTTCAAAAAATGCAAAAATAAAAAGATATTAGATGGGGCATTGATTGGTGGCTACCAATAATAGTGTTTATAAGCCTGCTGGCAGTGACAGGTGCCAAACTGGAAAAGACTTATTCATTTTGGCATTTACTGAAAACATGATAATTTTTAAAGCATTGTTTGTGTGTGGGTTTATATGTATTTGCACATATGTCATAGATGGCAGATTGATTTATCAAAAGACAGTACATATTTTATTTTAAAAAGTATAAGACAATAGCTTCCAGAATTCCATGCATTCTTTCTATCTTTCTTTGATGAATAATAAAATTGGTTATACCTAACTTGAAATATACATCTGCCTTCAGCAGCTTTTGTTATTTTAATGTCATTTTAGGCAACAATGTTAATACAGTGTTTTAGTATTAACAGTGCTTCTGGTTTTCCATGTCCCTGTTTATCAGAGGGCTTCAAACTTGGCAACTTTAAGACTTGTGGACTTCAACTCCTAGAATTCTCCAGCCAGCATAATATTCTATATGATGTAAGAATTCTGAAGGGAAACATGACTATTATTTAGAAATATTTGAACTGTACAAATTGTACGTAATACTTCAACTTTCCTGAGTTTTTCTTCTTAGCTTTCTTAATCCCATGTTTTCTAAAATGTCAATATTTGGGAGAAGGATTATCAGAAGGAAAAGTCAGTCAAAATCTCCTCCATGTCTTCCACCAGAATCCCTCCTAAAATTGTAATCCATTCTACAAAATGATGGAGTACTTCTAATTATGAAAGAATTGGAAAGAATCAAACTATTTTATGATTCAATATATTTCTAAACTGTTACGTTTCCATTAAAATTTGAATTTTGATTTTAATGTTATATGACTCTACGCTATGTTTCTATCAGAAGAGTGGAATAAATATTACTTATTTTAATTTTTTATACATCACATTGAAATGCATCTCAAAACAGCTTACAACAGAATTATAAAGAATAGAATAGAATAGAATAGAATAGAATAGAATAGAATAGAATAGAATAGAATAGAATAGAATAGAATTCTTTATTGGCCAAATGAGATTGGACACACAAGGAATTTGACTTTGGTGCATATGCTCTGAGTGTACATAAAAAGACAAAATATCCTCGGCAAGATTGGCAAAAACGTTCCCGACCAGATCATCAGATTGCTGGAAATGCAGACAGACTCATGGAATGTATTATCATATGTGGTGGACGTGCCCATTAGCAAGAAAATATTGGAAAAGAATAAGAAATTGGCTTATGAAAATAACTAAGCAGTGAATAGAACTGAAACAGGAAATATTTCTATTAGGCGTACTGACAGGAAATTATGACAAAAAATACAATATTTAATATTACATGTCATAATGGCAGCTAGAATAACATATGTGCACAACTGGAAAAACAATAATATGCCAACAGAAAAAAATGTGATTAGAAAAATACTAGAGTGTGCAGAGATGGATAAGTTAACAAAAGGAATAAAAGATAAGCTGAATACTATATGGTATGGAATCTATGGTATAATTGGTTAGGGGAAAGGTGTAAAAACTACAAATACTAAGGAAAGAAGATTTAGAAATTTGAAAACAGTAATAAATCTGTATAAATATTTAAGACACAAAATGTATGTTGGTAAAGCAGTATAATAATATATTGGTAAATATAAAGGATAATAGCATCATCATTGGCAACCTTCAGTCTCGAAGGATTATGGTATCGTGCTCTGGAAAGAGTTCCGAGAACAGCATCTAGTGTGGCTAAAAAGGCCAATCCGAGAGTGGCAATCCCTTCCACACTGAAGGCAGATCCATTCTGTCCCCTGCCCGGCCCCCCGGATTTCGCTGGTTCCGGGACTGCCTCTTAGCCTGCGGAACAAGTGTCTCCCCGAAATGGAGAAGGACATGCTGCGTCTTTAGCCTCCAAGCTGAACGATCAGAGGCCAAGGTTTCCCAGCTGTTAATGTCCATTCCCAAGGACAATAGGGATAATAGATACTACTAAAAGGCTAATAGAACCACAGGTATAAATATAATTTTAAGAGGAAAAATGGAACAATAATGGATGTACACTGATATGGATGTGTTGTAAAATTGTTTAGTAAAAATCTTTTTTTTAAAAAAAAGAACAAATTGGACCAATGCTTCCTTTAGATTTATATAGCTTATACTGGAGACAAATCTAAGCAAGATTTTGGTGTGGCATATATACGTCTGCGTCATATGGTAGTAGCTATTTGCTAGAGTTATATCCAAAGTAAGTTAACCGTTCCTGCTAATTGTATTGTACACATCTACCATTGTGAATATCAACTTTTCTTTCAAAGCAAGGAGAGAAGCAGAAGAGGTTGGACAGTGACTACATAACTAACAAAGCCTTCAGCTGATTACCCAAGACCAGATTGAAGTTATTGAAAAACACAGGTCTTGTTTAAGTTTTACTTTCTTTCTGACAGAATGGATCAATACTATAAAAGTAATACTGATTTTTATTATGGACTTTGTAAATGGACTCAGAACTCTATCAGCCAACCAGCTAACTCTGAAAAGAACAGATCTGTATTTGCAATGTACCCAGATAGGGATCTATGGGAGATAAAGTTGGATAGTTGCTCAGATTGCTGCTTTCTCAGTGGTAAACCTTCCTGAATAGAAAGCATGTAGACAAGGGCATGCATGAACTGAAACCCTCAGCTGTAACACATTACTTCATATCACTATGTATTGCCCACAGAAAGATTAAAGAGAATTCCAAAAATCTTATTTTGCATGATCTCTAGAAATTGGTCTCTTACAAAACAACTTTTCAGCTCTTTGCCTTTATAAAAGAAAGACCTGACAGCTGTTACTTAGCAAAAAGGTGTCTTTCCCTGCAATTCTTTGCAGAAATCTTCACACTTATGGCTATCCAGCTAGTGTTTTAATAGAGGTCTAGTTTTCAATATGAATTTAAAGTGACCTGTCTAAAAATGGGAGGAGGATATCTAGTTTGGAAAAAAAAGAGAGAAAAGATCCTTCAATATATTCTTTTTATTTTGGGATGCACTACTGTTTTTTAAGAATTAGTGCTGCTGTCAGTTTTTATATCCTGAAAGCCTTAAAATCTTTTGACTAAAATTGAAACTAATCAGTTGTTTAACTCATTTGCCATATGTAAAACCTAGTCAATGTATGTAAGCAAAGTGGATTGTGAGGAATATGATCGTCATACCACAAATAGAGATGTTAACATTGTGAATCAATCAAAACATAGAAAAATACCAAGCCATGTTTAATTTATGCACATCTCACTGAATAATCCATTGTTGAGCTTTTTGAAGCATTTTGCTAAGACATAGTTTGGTTCCTGCTATGTGTTACCTGTTCAGCTTTGCAATTACTGTCAAAGTATTCTTTTTCTGACTTTTCTTCATTGCTAACCTTCAAACTGTAAGGCTCTGATTAGAGACTTCCTTAGCACTGATGTTTAGACTATTCCTTAGCCTTTAGGAAGGTGTTGAATTGTATCAATAGATAATACTTTAAATAAATAATTAAGCACTTTTTGTATGATAAAATTGACTACAATCTATAAAAACTGGTAAACAGTTCCTGCAAATAAACAGCTCAAATACTGTTAAATGTAAATATACAACTATTGATTTATATTACCTTTCTCTGGTAATAAAATCAAA
>JANHGD010007067.1:48675-59249 GCA_027560375.1 Imantodes cenchoa
TGTTTTTTTCCCTTTTTTGAAGATGGGAACTACATCAGCTCTTTTCCAGTCCTCTGGCAGTTCCCCGGTCCTCCAGGGTCTTTGAAAGATATAGTTCAGTGGTTCTGAGATCTCGTCTGCCAGTTCTTTCAGTACTGGGCAACATGAATTGTAACGGAAGAGGTGGAATGGGTGTGCTCATATATAGTCTCCCTTTTGATCGTCCTTGGTCAAAGGTGTACATCCAAAGTGCAGCAAATAGAAATAAGGCAACAATGTGTAGAATTAATATAAATAAAACCTTGAGAAGATTTTAATTCAAGTAAGATAATAACACTGAACCTAATTCAGGACAGAAATAACCTCCTCCCCAACCACTCTGCTGCCTGATATATATTTAATGCCCTGTCCTTATCTGATTCTGTTCTCTCATATAAATGTCCTGGAGGAAAACTATCTGTCTTTCTTCCTATAAATCCAGCGCAATAGGCCTGCCTGTAGGAGCTGCTGTAATACAAACAATAGTTAAACTTGTGAATGACAAATGAAGAAAAGTGCAAGGCAGTGAGAATGGATGTATTGGATGGTGATTTATTTCCCCTCATTTGCCATTGTTTTCCCTGGAGCAAATCAGCACATGTTGCCCTTGTTGATTTGAGGGAGGGAGAAGAAGGCAATTAAGATGTGCTGCCCCAATATTCACCAAGGAGCCTGAGCACTTTGGCTCCCTGTCTCAGTTGGCTACTTGCCCACATGGAAGCAGACAGTGAGGGCCTGCCAGGAATAAGACATCCCATCTCCTGAAAATTGATTACTGTGTAGGTCTGTGTGTGTGCGCGCGCGCGCGTGTGCACGCGTATGCTTGCAGAAGCACAAACTCAGAAGACAAGCTCAAAAGGATTCCATGTAATAGCTTGAATTTTGGTCTGTATGCCGATTCCCAAAAATAAAAGACCCTGCTTACTCCCCACTTTCTCCTTGGCTTTGTTGGCAGAGCAAGACCCATTGGGGCACGCCCTGGAACAGCACAGAATTGCCTAGGCGAGCCCAAGCCTGACCAACTTCCTAGGCAAGACCAAGCCTCGCAAACAGGCAAGACCCAAGACCGTTGCATTGTCAATGGAACTCCTCAACGTTAACTCTTACAGTGCTGATTTTGTCTGCCTTCCTCATCCTTGCTCTAGCAGGGCATCTCCCTTTGATCAAAGTGGAGCAGCTGCTGTGATAGACAGGGGACTGATGTTTTTCTACTGGCTGGACTTGACTCGGTTTATTTAGAAACTTGCTTCTCCATTTGAGAAATTCTTGGTGACTTCATTACAACACAAACAGCAGAGATGGGTTGCTCAAGAGTCATTATTAGTAGGTAAACAGAACTCGCCCAGCCTTTGTTTGAGGTATGGCACAACAGCATCGGGTGAGAAGATTTGTGCTTTATTGGAAACAGCAGAGTGCAATTTTTAGCTGAATAGAAACCCAGCCTTCTTTCTAGAGCACATTGTTCCATCCATGTGAGAAGCATGATTCTGATATACTTTTTGAGATGAGGTGAACACTTATTATATCATAGCTTCCACAAAAGAGACCAGAGACATTTGATATTCATTGGCTTCAAAGCCAAATTCTCGTTCTCTGAGAGAATTATCCATTGTCAGTGTGGAAATTTGCCCAGATTTGGAAAGTAAGAAATCAAAGCAGACTCTCATATCCTTCCAACTGGAAACTCTCTGGTCAATGATCATAGACGTAAAATTTGTACTTATGGAGCTGACAGGAAATACGTTGTAGGACTTCAGGAAACATCCCCACACCCAGAGAAACAAAGTACATGTTTTACTTTCACCCTTGAATTGGACATGCCGGAGGTTGGGTATAAAAAACCCCTCTCAGATTTTCATAGGATAGATATTAGCTTTTACATTTATATATATTACTTTCAAACCTGTGGTCTGCAGATCCCTGGGGGGCTGGGTTATCATCACAGGGGGTGCGGGAAGGCTTGAAGAAATGTTAAGATTTAAATCTTGAGTTATGTCTTGGGAGTCCAGGGCCACAAAAAGTATTTAAAGGGATCGATGGTGAAGAAAAGGTTGAGAACTATTGCACTAGTTTATTTAGAGTATTTGTTTGCTGGCTACTCACTTAATAGCTCAAGGTGGCTTAGGTATTGCCAGTGTTATATAGTAGTTAAGATACTGCCTAGGACTGAGGAAATCCAGGTGTAGGCACTTCCTTAGCTTTGAACATTCACTGATTGACCTTGGGCCATTAATTTTTCCCTGCCCCAATCTCCTTCCCAACTTGTTGTGGGAATTACAAGGAAACCTCTGAGTAAACGGCCTTTCACTCCTGAAGAAAGGAATATATAAATTAATGATGATGGTAATGGCAAAAACACAGTTAAAACCACCTTTTAACTTTATTAAAACAACAATTGTAAAATAATTTAAAAGTTGAGTTAAAATAATTCAAATCCCAACAAGTATATTTCAAATACCCTCCAAAACCATAATCAGGAATGGTCTGTCTTTAACTCCAACCATCGGTTGTTCCAAAATATTAGCCCTACCACAGAGAAAGCAGAATTAATCATGTCAAGTGTGTGTCAGAAAGTGCCTAGGGGGTGATTTCATCGTGTTTTACCGGATTGTATAGGAACAGGCTGTCCTGCATGTTGCTTGGTCCAGATACTTCTGCAAGCCATTGCCAGATTGCTTTCAGCCTTGATGAATCTCTTCTGATGGAACTTCTTTCACCTTTGTGGCCTACATCCACCAAATTGCAAGTAGTCACCCAGCCTTTTCATCCTCAGGTTCTTTTGGCAATCAACAAACACAGGACATAAAACTACTTGTTCTATTTATTCCAACACTCAAGGCAGCTTGTAACAAATAAAAGTAGAGAATATTTCTATATTCTCTTGCAGTGCATAATACGTTTTGTCATTTTCTGATTTATATGCAGTGGGGTATTTCAAGGCTCTGTCTTAGGCCTGGTACTCTTCAATATCTTCATAAATGACTTAAACTAAGGTATGGAAGGGGAACTCATCAAATATGCAGACAATGCCAAGATGGCAGGTAGCCTACACTCCAAAAGATAGGTTCAAGATATGGAAGGATCTTGACAGATTTGAATAAAATGAAATTCAGCATTGAGAATGGAGTGGAATGGAATGGAATGGAATAGAATAGAATAGAATAGAATAGAATAGAATAGAATAGAATAGAATAGAATAGAATAGAATTCTTTATTGGCCAAGTGTGATTAGACACACAAGGAATTGGTCTCAGGTGCATAAGTTCTCTGTACATACAAGCAACAAGTGATCAACATAAATCATAAGATACAACAGTGATAATCATAGAATACTAAATAATCAGTCAACATAAATCATAAGCTTCTTCAGTTATGCAAGAAAAACCGAATGCAAATGTGTAGCGATGGTGAACCTTTTTTGGTTTTGTGCCAAATTCCATGTCGAGCCCCTCATGCATGCACACACCCGCTCCTGGCATGCTCCTGAATGCCCCCCCCCCCCGGATGTCCTCCAGAGGCTGGAAACATTCCATTTGCCAACTTCCAGTTGGACCGGAAGTTCTGGTTTTTTTGCTCCCCCAGGCAAAGAAATGGCCCGTTTGCCAACTTAAAACCGGCCATTTCTGGCCTCCGGAGGGCCTCTGGGGGGGAGGCCATTTTCGCCCTCCCCAGGCTCCTAGAAAGGCTCTGAAGTCTGGGGGAGAAAAAAAAAAAGGAACTTCCGATTCAACTGGAACTTGGCAAATGGGCCATTACTGGCCTCCGGAGGGCCTCCAGAGGAGGTGGGGAAGGCTGTTTTTGCCCTCCCAGGCTCCTAGAAAGGCTCTGAAGCCTGGAAAGAGCAAAAAACGAGCAGGCCATCGCGTGCCGGGAGCGGGGGTGAGCGACCGCATGGAATTATGGGTTTGGACACGCATGCAAGTGCCCACCCCCCCGCACCCCCTTTTTTGGCACATGAAGCGAAAAAGGTTCGCCATCACTGGTATAGGGTTTCCTGCTCTAGGGGGTCTTGAAGACCCCCAAGAAAACTCTTGGGAATCTTCTAGGTTGACTAGAAGACCCCTCAGGTCCCTTCCAGCTCTGTTATGTGGTAATATTCACAGCAATACTGCTTTAAAGTGAATAATAATGGGTTTTGTAAAGCAACTAATCCACTATTCAAACTTGATATATGGAAACATGGACAGAGCATTTTTCTCTCAGAATATTAGCATCATCCAATGAATCTGTCTCCACATAATAGCAAGATTGAAAAGTTAAGCAATTCAGAAAAGATCAAGAGAGAACCAAACAAAATTTAGAGAAAATAAGGTAGTCAGTAGCTACTAATTATAATTGCTACCTCTAAATCAAAGCAGCATGCTTCAGAATATCAAATTGCTTAGGATTAAAACCTGAAGAGAAATGCTGTTTTCATACCCTACTTGTAGGCTTCCTGGAGCTTTTAGCTTTACTAAAAGAATGCTTAATTTGGACTAGGAAAGCTTTTTTACAATAATCTTATGTTCTATTCCAGCTATTGCAAATCAATAAAAGAGATGCTTTGCTATAGTTAGTATATGAAATAATGTGATGTTGATTTCTTTACTTACACCACATCTTAGATTATACTGCTGTGCTGGTGTATAATAACTGAAGAGCACATATTTATGAGATGGAAGAATAAGGATCCTTCAGGCAAGAAAAGATAAGAATATTTCTGAGGAGAAGAGCATATATTGGAAGCCATCTTTTTTTGTGGGAGCATGGCAGTGGCTCAGGAATTATAGCAGACAGGATCTGGATGTTTTGTCCCTTTGAAGAGAAAATGGAGATTTTGAAAAGAAACAAAGCTAGAAACTTAACATATCCATTTTACTTTCTTTTCTTAAAAAGAGAAAGAAATATTTTAGCAATGGATTTTCTATAGGTACAGATGCTATATGTGGGGCCTTGAGTGTCCCTAATGTATGTGAATGCTACAGTAGAGTATATATTTTCATTTCTCCTTGAATCCATAAGAATTTTATTCATTTCCTATAACTTAGTTCATTTTAATTTAACTTAATTGGTCAAGAACAATGTTAAATCTGCATAATTATATCCAGGCATCCAAATACCATGAATATATTTGAAGCAATTTCCAATAATAATAACACTTTAAAAAGTGGGTGGGTGAAGAAATGGACTCAGAAACAATCCTATGATGTTACAAAATGATCACAAACTGTCAGAAACAGCCCCATTCTTCTGGCTTCTTTCTTTAAAAAAATGTCCAACAGCTTTTTATGCATGCCTTTAACTAATAAATATTTAGTTAACCATTTTTATTTTGATGATAATACAATCATGCGTCTCAGTTGCCCACATGCAATAAAGTATCTGAGGAAAAAGTTATTTTCGTTGTTAAATTGCTAAAATGTTGTTTAAAGTATGAAAATTGAAAAAGAATAAAGAGGTCCTCTTCAGAAGAAACATCTCCATGTTCCATGTTGGGCACCAGAAGCTGAACCATTGTGCTGTCTTTCTCTGGTCTCCCTAGTTTCAGACTAAATGGAGAACAGGAATAATGTTATTTGTCTATAAATCTATGATTCATGGATCAATATTCAAAGGACTATAAACATTGGATCTAATTATTGTTCTACAAATGCAAATACAACTTGAGACAATAACCAACTTGTGAGTCATTGAGAAGTAATCTTTCCAATTAATTCTAGAGAGTTCCTCCTTATTGAGATACATACCTCCTCACAAACTGAAAAGATATGTCTATCTTTTCCTGGAAGGGATTTTTTTTTAGATTGTTACTCCAAGGTCAGGAACGATAAAAATGAGCTATGCACATATCAGTTCTATAATATTTCACAGTTTTTGTTGAAAGACTAAAGTTCATGACACGTCCTTTCAGAATTGTTCAGATTTTCACCAAAGCTTCCCCGAGGACCAAACTTATAACACCACTGGTCCCACACTAGACTATATTTATTTCTACATTTAATCCAGGTTTGATAACTTGACATCTTGATATGCTCTCTCTGGAACATCTTTCCCTCACAAGGTGGGATTGACCCAGGGTGGGTTCTGATTTACCTCGCTGCCGGTTCACTTCTTCACATGCCGGACGGGTAGACCTGTGCATGTGCAATGATAAAAACCCAGCTTCTGTCCATGCACAGAAGCAAAAAACAAGATGGCGACGACTTTGGTGACACTGAGAGACCCGATTCGGGGGCGTGTCCAGCCAGCCATCGCAGCCGGTCGGCGAGTGGGGGGAAATTCCTGCTACTGGTTCTATAGAACCGGTCCGAACCGGCAGGAACCCACCTCTGGATTGACCCCAATCCTGCCAGCCTTCCAGAGGGCCAGTAGGCTTGGGGACCCCAAGGAACTGAGTAGCCTGTTAAATAGTTATATTCTATAGTTAGGGAGCACTGTCCTCTGTCTTTTTATTATTTTTTTAAATACAGCTTTTAATTGTTTTTAATTGTTTAATGGTAGAAGACTATGATTTTATTTGTGTTTTAACTGTGTGCGCTACCCAAAGTCACAGGAAAGTGAGATGGGTGGCCATAACAAACAAACAAATAAATTAATTAAAAATTGTACTTTACAAACCAGGGTACAGAGTCTTCATTTAAAAATATTCAAATGAACATAATAGGACATGTAAAGAACATTTAAGAAATAAGGAGAGAAAAATGTTTAGAAAAATATTCATAAAACAAAAGTTTGAAGGAAAAGACTTGATTTTTAGCACAGGTAAAGCATTTGCTTATTTGCAGTAGAATCCTACAAGCTTTGGAAATGATTTCAAGGAAGTGGTTCAGACACTGGGCCACCCTTTCACACATCCCACAGGGCCTCCCTGCTATTCTTTAAGACAGCCCTTCTTTTTCAGCCTTTCACAGAAGCCCAGAAAACAAATATGGCTACTCTAAGCAGCCTGTTAAAATCAAAAGGATTTCCTCTGAATCATTTCTGGACCATGCATGTCCCTTCTCTGTAATTTTTCCAGAGTCCTTCCATCTCAAGTTGGATTGCATCTTCGGTAACTCAGCAAAAACCTTTCTCTCCATGCACCTCTTCCTTCATCTACCTTTTGCCAATCTTCTATGCTCTCCATCTTCAGCAGCCTGTCTGTAGTCGGGGCATATAATCCATTTTAACAGTCTGCCTCGAAAATCAGCTTTTGCTTCTGCAGAAAGAATGGCAAGTGCTCTCTCTGTTGAACTCTCAATACCTCACTGAAGAGGGAGGATCATCACAAGCTGGGGCCATGTTGTGGTTCTTCTGAAAACATCCTCAGATTGCCTTCACCAAAATGTATGGCAAAAATTCCTACATTCAGTGCAGGGGCAGGCTCCATTTACCTTTCACTACTGGAGCTATGCGCGTGCAGTCCGATGTTGTGGGCGGGTGGGCAGTCGTCCCCTTGCACGCGCATACGCGACCCCTCACATGATTTTTGCTTTCTGCGCATGTGCAGAAGCAGAATCTCACGAGAGGTTGCTTGCGCGCGCGAGATTTTGGCTTTTTTTTTTTCAGAAAGCAAAAAATAATTAAAAAGATGGCACCTGCGACGGCCCGGTTGCAACGGCACCGGAGCCATTGCGGAATTTGTGGGCCACTACTGGGGCGGCAGGGTGCCCCACATCGGTAGCAACCCACCCCTGATTCATTGCCACAATTCTCTCTCTCTCCCCCCTCCATCTCCCTGCATTTTGTTCAAAGGGCAGGCTAGGTGAATCAAACCTCTACAAGACATAATGTGTCCATCTGGATCATTAACTCCCACCACCACCACCAACCCCAAACCACCCAAGCCAGCTGTGCTTATTCTGGCCACAGAAAGTAGGGACAGAAAATAAAAGCCCAGTCGTGATAAGATTTGTCATTGCTACAAACAAGGGATCACGTGAAAGCGGCAAGAGGAAGGGAAATCATGTATAAAATCTGTTCAAAGTGTAATAGCAAAATGCCAAACTTTAACCAAATTGTGGCCAAGCCAAAGTGGCAACAGGACCTCCTTTAATTCTTTTCCTGATAGTGATGGATATAATTAGTTGGCATCTTTCTTCAGTGTGGATACAGATGATTGCTTGCCAACAGCAAGCCAAATTTTAACAGTAGGGAACAATTAGCTGGGTAGATATCATGATATATAAATTAAATAAATAAACCAAGCAAATACTGTATGTTCTCCGGAGTGTAAACCGGGTTCATCTCCTAAATTTAAAGAGAAGGAAGGAAGGGCTGCAAGAAAGTGTTGCAGTGTTTATAGAAAAAAAAGGAAGTTGTAATATAGTTTACAGCAAGATAGCAGCATGTGAAATAATCCATGAAGAACTGTGGGTGATTTCATTTGTTTACAAAATCAGCTTACGGCACATTTTAAAAAAAATAATGTATGCATGGCACACTGAGAACAAACCAATGTTTTACTTTCTCTCAAAGCACACCGCAAAAACCATGGGGGACGTTCAGTACCTCTTTAGAAACAATACTTGTTTATGACTTATGGTCATAAAGCCTTCTTGTCAAGTAACGAAAAACAGTTAAATGTTGTTGAAATAAACTACCCAGTCATACCTGAAAATAAGATAACCAGAGGAAGTCAAATACACTTTGTATGTGGATGTTAATAAACCACTTACTTATACTTATTCACCCTAACTTATTCAGCACAATCGAATCAGAATTGTGTACTGGGCTAAGAAATCATCAGTGAGCTGAATTATAAACTGAAAAGTTAGTTGTTGACCATCTGGTAACTCTCAGGTTCTGTGCCTCTTGTATCATACATCTTAGCCCACCTTACCTGATCCCTACTGCCATTTGTTATAGTTGTTGAAAACTTACAGAATCCAGAGTCCAAGTATTAATACCTGACGTTCTGCGACTTATTAATGCTTCTATAGCAGGGGTGTCAGACTCGATTTCATTGAGGGCCGCATCAGGATTGTGTTTGACCTCATGGGGGACAGGGGGGCTGTGACCAGGGTGGTTGTGGCCAGCTTGATGTCACTCATTTTGGGGGCTCCTGTGGTGGCCCAAGTGCTCTGCCAGAGAAAACGTGCTCCTGAGCTCCATTTTTGCCTGCAACGGCCTCCTGCAACCCTCTTCCAGGGAAAATGGAGCTTGGGAGAGCCGCATGTGGCCCTCCCCAGCTCCATTTTCACTGGTAGAGGCACTGCGGGCCAATCCTTCACTGTTTCCAGGGTGCCCTGTGGGCCAGATCTGACCCCCTCCTCCAAGGCCAAGATCCAGCCCCCGTGTCTTGAGTTTGACACCCCTGTTCTATAGTATAAACTTAAATTTTTGCTTTTTGTTTTATATTACATTTTGTACTATATTAACATTCATAATATAGTGTTCTACTATAGCAATAGACAAATGCAAAACTATACATAACATACAAAGGACAATATGAAGGAAACTGTCACCAGTGGTGGGTTGCTACCGATGCGGCCCACTCTGCCGCCCCGGTAGTGGCCGCAAATTGAGCAACGGATCAGGTGCCGTAGCAACTGGGCCGTTGTGGTCGCCTACTTTTTTTTAATTTTTTTTGGCTTCAGCACATGCGCAGAAGCCAAAAATCACGCGAGTGGGGCGCACCTGTGCGCCCGCAACGTTGAGCTGCGCACGCAGCCAGCTCCAGTAGGAGCGGGTAAATGCAACCCGCCCCTGACTGTCACAATATGGCAAAGTCATGGGAGGTGGAGAAACCAGATAGAGAATGGAGCCATGAAAAATGATCTTGAATAATCAAGATAGAAAATGTACACATAACACTAGAAGCAATGCATACTAGGTTGTTAAATAAGAGAAGATCTTCCTACAGTTTTAACAAACAAAAATGTAGATTTAGACTTCACATTTTAAAAAGTTTGTGTGAAGTTTCCAACATGTAAAGGGACAAAATATATGCCACTAGGGCAGAGCATTAGCTAGCTGGAGAATTCTGGGAGTTGAAGTCCACAAGTCTTAAAGTTATCAGGTTTGGGGACCCCTGCACTAGGGGATATAACTGAGTTCTACAAGGCAAGAAAAATAACATTTGAAAGATGAACAGACAGTGAAAGTGATCAATGTCAAAACTGTAAAAATAATTCATCTGGAATTGTTTTATTATTCATCTGGTTTTTGTTTATTTCTCATGCCTGGGTTCCATGTGTATAAAGGGACTTTCATAGATCTACCTGGATGTACTTTTCTTGATGAGCCATCTATGGATACAAATGTTGACTGTGCTGGACAGGAAATTTTCCCCTCCTTTTAAAGTCAGATGGCTTGTTGTTGGTCTGTCCTCTATTTACATTCTGCTGGAAGAATTATCATTTGTGGTCTTTTATTAATGTTACAGAATCCCCATTCACATTCCTTGTGGATCTTCAGTGCAACCTCCATGTCAGAGCCATAATTCTTCAAAACAAACCTGGCATTTTATGTCCATTGTAGCCAAACTTTTAGAATCAAAATTATTTGGTGACCTTTAGACCTATTTGACCCTGCCTGGTCTTATATGTTCTGGGATATGAGCCAGTTTAGGCTGTATCTCAGCAAGAAAACATAAT
>JANHGD010007067.1:126321-138388 GCA_027560375.1 Imantodes cenchoa
TGCATTAGAATTAGGAGCCTAGCGCAAGGTGACCAGACGTCCCTGTAAAAGTGGGACTTTTACAAAAAGGGGCGGGATGCCAGACAAATTACTAAAAAGCGTGACTATCCTGCCAAAAGCGGGACGTCTGGTCAGCTTATCCAAGGTCCCTTCCAACTCTATTGTTGTATTGTATTATTGTAACTGTTGTATGAATTGGCAAACTGTACTCCATATGGTCATTTTGTGATCATCGATGTCAGTGTTTCCTTACCTCAGCAACTTCTGAGGTGAGGAAACGCTGAGAATTCTCCAGCCAACACAGGATTCTGGGAATTGAAGTCCACAGATCTTAAAGTTGCTGATATTGAGAAATACTGATCCATGACATGCTCTCAAATTCCAAATATGTCTATTGACTTCAAATATTCCTATCTCTGACAGAGCAATTTCTTCCAGTCCTCATTAAAGGCTTTTAGTTTTTAAACATTTTCTATTTTTATGTTAAGATTAGTAGAATTGCCATTATCTTCCCTTTATTCAGGTTAAAGGTACACTGCTTTTACGCCTCTGCATGTACAAAAATAAATCTGAAACTTGAGACTTGGAGAGTTAGTTGATCTATTTTCCCCCATTTGGAAGGTGAATTAAGTCTGTTGTATATGCATTGCACCCTCTTAGAATCTTAGAATGACATATTTGGAGGGGACCTTGGAGGTCTTCTACTCCAACCCTCTCCTCAGGCAGGAAACCCTATACCATTTCAGACAAAACTTCCACTGTTGGAGAATTCACAACTTCTGGAGGCAAGTTGTTCCACTGGTTAATTGTTCTAACTGTCAGGAAATTTCTCCTTAGTTCTAAGTTGCTTCCCTCCTTGATTAGTTTCTATCCATTGCTTCTTGTCCTGCCCTCAGGCCCTTTGGAGAATAGCTTGACTTCCTCTTCTTTGTGGCAGATCCTCAGATATCGAAACACCCTGGAAAGCCTATCTTCCTTCCCATGTACATTACTACCCATGCATATGTGTGAGTTTGTATGTGCATATTGCATTTAGTTATTTGTGTATCAGAGTGATTAATATGGAATGCATTTCTGGGGGAAAACAGGGTCTGGTTATGGACTTCCTTAGAAGCATTTTTTTTTGGTCACTCTTTGGAAATAGAAAAGTGGATAAGCCTTTGGAGTTTTGTTATGTCCCCATTCTGTCCTGAGTTCACCATTCAAAAGATGATATGCACAAAACTGGGGCAATTGAACTGTTTTTCCAGAAGTGGTTTTCTGGAAAAACTATCCGCCTCTAGAAACCTTCACAAATGTGTTTGAATTGAAAATTCAACTGAATTTTTCAATCAATTGAACAGTATGACAGGTTCAGGCACAAAAGCTCTTTGTAAACAACCTTTGGGAGCCGATATGAAATCACCATGGCTCTATGGAAAGATATGGACATATTGCGTGGCCTTAGGCAAAGGCCACACAGTGGGAGCAACATGAATCACCAAGTTGTTGTGAGGTGAAAGGAATAAAGTCTGTAAAGGGCTGAAATGATGATTAGCTATATGAACAGCGGGGAGAACATCCATACTGACAGCTTTTAAACAAGTCAGATAACCATTCATTAGTATCCCTGTATGTTCCAAGATCCTCATTTACACCTGACCATGATCTCAGAATAGTGATTCTGAGCAGTGAAAACAGAAAGTGGAGTTTGGTATATTTTGACATTGCTAGAAAAGAAAGAAAAGCATATTTGGAATGAAATGGTCTGCTTTGGAGGAATACAAATCCTTCTAATGTGCAGCTCATGTGGTACTGCTCTAATCTGCTATTATCATTAACAGCAGTTTACAAATAGGGGAATTCCTGCCTGCCTGCCTGCCTGCCTGCCTGCCTGCCTGCCTGCCTGCCTGCCTGCCTTCTGTATGGCTGCCCATCTAAACAAGTGACTCTGGGAGGCAAACAAATTTAAAAATAGAATAAAAACAATGACAATAATACAAACATTAAAATACTCTACATACTAGCTCAGAATAAATCATGCACCATAATCACTAATACAATTAAGAAATAGTCCCTGCACACACCCAGGGCCCCAGCTTGGCTCTGCCTTCACACCAGATTCATGCGTTAACATACCACCCTCCTCTCTATAGAAAGCACTTTTGTGGCAAGTTCCATTTCACCATTTTTATACAACTGGAGCCTTTGACATATTGTGAGCATTGTATTTTGTCTCCTTTGCAAGAGCAGGAAAACTCCCCTCGTGAAAGCACACAGCGCCCATCCAACTGCGGAAATGTAAACAAGCTGTCATCGTTAAGCTGTTCAGTCACAGTACCATTAGATGGGTAGGTAGCTTATTACAGTCCCTTGCCAATTTGGAATTTCCATCTAGAAGTGCCTCCAGTTGCATATTGCTTTTGGGGGTCAGCTGTCTTTCCGATGCTTGCACACTCCCTGTCTATGACACAAAATATTAGCTGGAATAGAGTGAGGATCTTTCCCCTATGATTCTTTCAAGAGATGAAAGATATCCCCTCCCCTCATATTTTTTTTAAACACAAGGGATTTGGGTAAGGAGAAATATGCTTCAGGGATTCTGATGAGCATTGATTAGATTCCTTTTACAAGCACTCATTTCAAAATGCAGTGATCCAGAGCACCTTGTGCCTCAACAAGGCATTGAGAGATGAAGCAATGATTAAATTGAGACAGTTTCCATAGCACTGGAGAATGATAACAGTGCGCGAGCATTGCACTTGTCACATTTTTTACAGCCATAATTCTTTTTCATCTGTACCATTGCAGAAGCCTTCAGCTGAGAAGATGAAACTGGACACCGGTTCAACTGGCATCCTTTAGACCAGGACCCGCAAGATCGATCAATATCTAAGCAGCTGAAAACTCCCTTAGATCAAAGCATCTGGTGATTTGATCAAAACATTCCCCAAATTTGCTCTACATTTAGGTAACTACTTCTGTCAAAACAAAAGCTCCCTTCCACCAGATAGTACCTGCAAATACTGCAGCACTCAAGAGCCTGAACTAAATGGTGCTTCAAGGAAAAGGCAAATGGGTGATGGAGATGTTTAAAGTCTTACTGTCATGTATGCTGTTACGGACAGACGGATGTAGTAGTAATTTGCATAGCTACCGCTGATTGGCTAATCTAGCGGCGGGAGAATTAAACTCATGTCAGTGGCTAGCAGGCTTGAGGGAAGCCCTTAAAAGCGGTTTCCCTGCAGCCTGCCGGCAGTCCGTTTTAATTCCAGCTAATAAATAATAAAGGTGCTGAACTGTTCCTGTGACTTGCCTCTTTATTTACGTGCAAATCTAACATATGCCTACCACCAGTTCAGTCTTTGATTTAAGCTCTTGATGCTGGGAAGAAGTGTTCCACTCAGAAAGTAGCTGCTCATGCCTCCACCGCCACTTAATACAAAAGGGTAGCCATATGAAATGCAAAAAACCCCACCTCCTTTTGATGCTCATTTTAGTTCATCAGGGCTGGCCACCCTGCTTCCTACTACATAGATTCTGTACTGCTACTATGAAAGTCTCGGGAGATTATCAGTCATCCAGGTCATGATTGTCCTAAAGGTGTTTTTTCAAGAGGCAACTGGACTTTCTGGTTTTTCTTTGAAGACGTTTCACTTCTCATTCAAGAAGCTTCTTCAGCTCTGACTGGATGATGGGGAATGGAAGGATCAAAGAAAAACCAGAAAGTCCAGTTGCCTCTTGAAAAAGCATTTTTGGGTGCTAGTATGAAAGTTTCCTTTGGAGGAGAATTGAATATTGAATTGAATAATACAAATGGCTTACTCTGTTGCATGACACTCTTCAAGCATGAGGGAAGTTTTTTTGTTTTTTGGAATTTTCTTTTTTGGGGCAGGGGTGGATTTATTGGAAAACAGTAATGCAGCAACGTCTTCCAAGAATGCGACACTATTATATTCTTTACAGTACACATCCTGTTTTACATTTTATTTATTTATATGCTACTTCCTCCCCAGAATTCTAATTTAATATCTTTTCATGAATGAAAAGGACTATTTTATCCTCCACTTTGTGCCTTCTTTTGCTTGGAATTTCTCATTTCAGTGGAAATGATTCATAGTAGTTAGACCAGAAGCAGAGTCCGTTTTCTTATATATTTATTTCTTAGAAACTGCCTTCTGGAGAAGATTGACCATGTTTTTACTATTGACCTGACCTGACCCAACCTTTTCTTGCAAGTTCTGGAAACAATGCAATGTTGGGTTGAGGAATCATTATGTAGGTTTCCAATGTTAAATGCATCAGGGAGGGGAAGGAGGGTGATAAGACTGTATGTTACAATTCAGAAAGTCAGCAACTATGGGACAGGAAAGTGATGGAAAGTTTGTGAAAACTCCTTCTAAGGGTCATATTTTCAGTAGTCCATTTCACTGTTCTTTCCTTGCACCTTCCCTTGAACTCTTTAAACCTTTCCAGACTGTTAATTATATGCTTGTGATGTTTAAACACTTTGTACATAACATTTGCAAATTCAGAGTTGTGACCTAGACCACAAAATTAATGAACATCACTGTGCAACTCTTGTCTGACTCATAGAGCAAATGGGTTTGTTTGTTTTTGTTTTTTTTTAAAAATCCTACTATATGGAGGGAAGAAGGTTCTTACTGGAAATCTTCAGGTAAAAGCTGAACAGCCATCAGCTGAGAATGCTCCAGTCTTAAATTTTCTGCATGAAGCATGGTTCTGATCTATATTTTCCTCTCCACCTAAATGGGGCCATTATTTTCGTCCTTTGAAGAGCCCTAAAGTGAAAGGTTTGGCATTAATGGTATTAATGTGATGTGGATGTGATGTGATGAAGGAGCAATCTGTGCGATATGGCTAGGGAAAGACTATATGGTAAACGTACAATACAAATATATATTTTTTGTCCAGAGTCTGAAATTCCATGAAATCTGATAACAGTAGATTCTACTAAGTAAAAGATTATATCTTGTTAACATAGTTAAATGTGAAGAAAATCTGCATTTATGACATTGCCAACTGTCCTGCATTATGCCCAGAAAAAGAGACAACAGGAAATGGGGAGTTACTCCTTCACCTTGATATCACTCAGCTTTTAGTTTATAAATATAAGAAGAGTGGGGTGTTTAGGGTGCTCAGGGAGGGGTAGCACCTCTGGTGTAGGGGCATGTCATGTCCTTTTACAGCAGCTCATTCTAGGGCAGCTTTTAGGGCAGCTCGTTCACCTTTGGTCCTCACCTGTCACTCAGCTCTCACTTGTGGCTCCTAGCAACTGTAGCATGCACAGCAGCCACACCCTGGCAACAGCTTCGACAGGCTGGTTGAGAGTAGCCGATGGGTCATTGACCTTCGGTGAGATAGGGACTTGTCTATCCCAAGCATGTGAACATGGTCAATGGTTTTGAAGGCGGAAGAGGGCTCTATGTCACAATGGTAGATAAAGCGACAAAACCATAGTCCAGTTCTCTGAACTACTCAAAATTTCCGCTACCGATTCTCCAGAACCTGTCAGAACCTGCTGAATTTCATCCCTGGATGGATCTTGTTCTCCAGCAACTCAGGCAACTACCAGTAACTCTGATACTGCAAATCAGGGATAATTATTCCATTTTCATAATGATCAGCTAGGTGCCTACAAGAATCCTTCAACAAGACAATGTCCCAACGATGCTTTTTCAAGAAGTAACTGGATTTCTTTGTTTTTCCTTGAAGACATTTCACTTCTCTTTCATGGAGCTTCTTCAGTTCTGACTTCAACCAGACAGATTTACAAAAAACATCTTCTTACTCATGTTCCTCAGCAATGGATAGTAATAGAATATTGTCTTCAATAATTATATAGCCATCATGGTTAGAAGCCATTGACAAATTTTTCTCTTCATCCAAGTTGATCATCGCTACACCTAATGATTCTTGTGATACAGTTTATCTTCACAAATACCAACCAATGAATAATAACCAGTTTTGGGAAGCTGTGCATTCAAACATTGCAGATCAGTTTTAGCAATTCCAGTCTAGTGGAGGTTTCCATGGTAGTTACAGTGCAGGCAGCTCACAGCACTGTTTTAGTGCTTGCCATCTGACGTGTTAGATGATTAGACTATTTTTGCCAGTGAGCAGAGAGTGCCTGTCTATTTGGAAATGCTTTGTTGCTTTAAAAATAATAATAATCCTGGAGACATATGCTCATGTCCACGTTCATAGTAAAACATGCCTGCGGGGAAAAGAAAGAAATGAAATGAACACAAAAGTGGGTGAGACGTCCTATAACTTCATAATATGACAGCTAGAGAATAGCTATATCTTGGATTATCAGGACACGAACACTGGTGAAAAATTAGCAATTCCAACCTGTCAAAATACCAAGACAGGTTCTGCCCACTTTAAAATCGATCAACAGCTTCAGTTAGGATCTACTGTGGAAGATCAGTGAAAATGTTTCATTTTTTTGATACTAAGTGGGTATTATTGAGCAAGATAAAATATTACTGGAAACTGTATGTAAAAAGAAAAGACAAATGCAGATTAAATAAGAAAGCTAGTGACAGCAAGACTGTTTTGGAAGATGGCAGTGTTTGGATCATATGTACGTGCAGAACATTTTCTCTGTAAATAACTAAAAAGTTTGAGTTGTTCTTTTAATCAAAGATATCACACCATATATAGCATTCTGGGGGGGAAACCCATTCAATATATAAACTCATTTAATATTGTAAAGGGACAAAGTGCTGGATCATATTCAGACCAGTGGTGGGTTGCTCCCGGTTCAGCCCGGTTCGTTGAACCGGCAACGATGGCGGCGGGAGGCTCCACCCACTCGCCCGGGATGCTTCTGTGCATGCGCTGAAGCTTCGCACGCACGAACTGGTAGCAACAGGATTTAGAACCCACTACAGATTCAGACTAAGGTGCACCAACAATAAAAGTAAGAATAAGTAAAGAAGCACTAACAAAAAACATGGCTATACTGCTAAAAAAAAGAGTGGGTCCCTTTGTCAGTGGTTGTCAGCTATTTGGATTGGCCAGGGGTAGCAGAAAGTAAGTAAGTAAGTGATATAGACTACTGAGTTTGCAGCCCTATTGTTTTCCAGGCAGGTTTTGCTGGCAGGGACAGACAATAATTCTCCCACAGAGAATTTCTTAGTACTTTCTTAATATGGACACAAGAAACACTTTTTACTATTCCAGGCAGCAATTTAATTGGGGGTGGAACAATAATTTCAAAACCACTCCCAGACTACTTCATATCATTATAATAATGTAATAAGAATGATAATATAATCAGGATTTATTATTTAAAAGTAATTTGGGAAAAATGTTTGCTTTGGCTTTTTAAAACAATGAACATATAAAGGAACAGGACAGGACAGGACAGGACAGAAGAACGAGTTTTTCTGATGACTAGAAATTCTTGATTACCCCTGGAGGTTGATCAAAATGGAGGACAAGCAAGAATTGGAATGATAGTAAACTAATCAAATTGATTCGTAAAATTAATTGCAAAATTTGATTTCATTTAGAAAAACAGTTGGCCAAAATCTCTCAATTGTACTTGACTGGATTGGATTCAGATCATTAAAAGACAGGAATATATAAAGAGAAAGTTGTCTAAACTGGGTTAAATAGGGCTGAATTAATCAAATGTACAGCATCCTATTTGATTTGATAAATCTTTTCATAGTGCAAATCAGTCTAAACTGTGTTGTACACAGGGGTGGGTTCCTACCGGACCGGGCCACTCTGCCATCCCGGTAGCGGCCCGTACATTGCACAATGGCTCAGGTGCCATCTCCACCGGGCCGTTGCATGCCACCATCTTTTTTTGTTTATTTTTGCTTTCTGTGCATGCGCAGAAGCAAAATCTCACGAGGGGACGCTTGCGCGCGCAAGATTTTGGCAATTTTTTTGCTTCCACGCATGTGCAGAAGCAAAAAATCGCCAAAATCTCACGTGTGCGAGCATCCTCTCGCAAGGGGATGCTTGCGCGAGTGAGATTTCGGCTATTTTTTTGCCTCCCCATCCTCTCACGAGATTTTGCTTCTGCGCATGGTGCTGCGTGGAACCCGCCCCTGGTTGTACAGTTGAAGTATAAAAATACAGTTGAAATATAAAATGTTGGTATTGGTCTACTAAGGACACTACTAGTTCTTGCTTTATTTCCCTACGAGCACCCAATAGTGAAAAACCACACCACTGTTATTTAGCTATTTACCATTGATTTCAGCAGTCACAACAATCTTGGGTTTGTAGTGGCCATACCTGGCCCAGAGCTACTTTAGGAGATACGATTTCATGAGTAGTAATGCCAGAAAAATTATTCATGAGTTTTTAAACTGCAAGGAAGCCATAAGATCAAAGCAGCAGGTTTTATTCATAATCTTATAGAAGAGGAAGACTTTTCAGGCATACAGGATCTGCAAGAGATGTAGAAGTCAGTTATTACGAAATTAAACTGATCTCCTAAGAAAATGTCCCTCACTGATGTGCCTTTATTGACACAATTTTATTCCTGGTTATTCTGATATCCTTACCCATCCCATAATTATGTTTGTTGAACTAATGGTGAAAAACTGAACAAGTGCAAACAGGACCCTAACTTTTATCAAGGATTGGGGCAGCTGAATTCTTCCATCCATGATATCAAAATAACCCATTATTATCTGACAGCTAAAATAGGAGAGGGAGAGAAATATTCTCTATTTATCTGTAGCTGGGTCACCACAAATCTTTCTGTATCATCCTCTTTTAAGGGAAATAGGATTATAAGAAACTGCCATTACAAGACTGGAGAGAGAGAAATGAATCGATAGAGGAAAAATCACCTTAAGGGTTGCTAATGCTAGGTGGCAAAACTATTACAAAAAGGGCATTTGATGGGTGCTCAGTAATTGAAACTATTATGCAGGCCAGATCAGATGGTCTTTTTAAGCTAATGATAAATGTCATCTTTGCTAGTACTAATGATAGTAATAATGTCCGTATTAAGACAAGCTGTGTTACATTTCTGATATTGCATGGCAATTTCTGATTGATTATTTATTTATTTATTTATTTATTTATTTATTTATTTATTTATTTATTTATTTGTGAGACTTATATACCGCCTTAAAGTGTAAGCACTCTTTAAGCGGTTTACATTTGTTGATTATGACCCAGTAGGAGATCCAACTTCTGGTGCCAAAAATAACTTACCAGCTGTGGGAGAAAAGTAGTATAGACATCTGTATTAGGCTAACTGTGGCAATGAGTGCATCACTGAGAAAGCCACATAGTCAGCCCCGTTACTCTTGTTCACTACATAACAAGGCAGAATGAACCATTTTAGTTCCACAATCATAGCTCATGGATCTGACCTCCCACAGTCAATGCTTCAGTGTCTTAACCATTTCCTTTGCTCATGGTGACTCATACCTTAGTCACTTCCTATTTGGATTACTGCAATGGACTCTACATGGAGCTGCCCTTGAAAATCATTTGGAAGCTATAGGTCCAGGCAGCTTTTGGCATTTTGTTGCACCCCCATTACAACACTGCCCTGCTGGCTGAACTGGCTTTCAGTGGGCTTCTGGATGCAATTCAAGATGGTGATTACTATTATTTAAAGCCCTTGACCTGGAGTCAGGTTATTTGAGGAACTGCCTCTCTTCCCATTATTTTGGCTTTCCTCATCAGTTCTAGCAGAGAAGGTATCTCTGGAAACCTTCCATCAGAGACAGATGTCAACTCACGAAGCTCTCCTGACCTGCTCCCAAGTTGCCATAGGCAGGGGGGATGGGGAATCGAGCCTCGCAGCTGCATCGAGGAATTTGCACCTCAGTCAAAACAAAACACATCCTAGCCGGCCAAAGTCAAGGCCATCTCCACATAAACCTGCAACAGCCGGAGGGAGTGACTTCTATGATATGTGAAATTGCTTCGGTGGGGAATGTGACTGATGACACTCCTTGGGGGGAGGGGGAAACAGGGTCAGAGGCAAGGCACAGAACAGAGTGAAGTCAGAGCTGGCTTTACTTGTTCCGTGCCAACATGGCGCTCCTAATAAACAACTGCATTTTTCCTGAAACTTTGCTTGAGTCTCCTGCTTTCATTAAGGCATCGGTCAGAACCCTGACAACAGGCATCTTGTTGGACTTGGGAGTTGTGGCAGCATCTGCCCAGTAGAACAGCATCCCTTTGGAAATCCAGATAGGGTTTTGTAAAACGTTGAAGTCCTGCCTGTTCCCCCAGACATTTGATTTGCAGTAGTGGGTAAGGCAAGTTCTGTTTATAAAAGTTGTTTTTATAAATTGGGATTATCATTTTAACATTGGATATTGTAGTTTAAGTTGTGGGATTGTTGTTGTTTCAAATTTTTATATTGCCCAGAGTCTCTGTTGTGAAATTTTGGAAGGGAAGGGGAGACATATAAATAATATCCAGCAATATGTTCATGTAAATCATATAACTAAATAAATTGTAGAGTTGTGGATTTTTTTACTCCACAGCTGATTCTGTAGGAGTTTTCATACAAATATACAGTACATATTATACTGTATAATAAATAAGTAAACATTCTTCAGACACGATCCAGGAGATTGGGGAAGTTTAACTCGAGAAAAGGTTCCTTTTATAAGACAGAACTACAAGTGCCTATCTATCAATTCTCTGCAATGTGCTGTTCACAAAACTGGTGGTATAAATGTTACATCTGTTCATGTCCACTTGTAGGAACTCCAGTTAGCTGATACTTTTGGAAAATTAATCTCTGACTATGAGCATGCAAAAATTAAAACAATAAGTTGTGTACACACAATTTGAAGTACAACATGAAGTGCACAATACCAACCAGAATGATGCCAACCAGAATGATGAACAGGATGCAGGCCTTATGCCCTTTACTAGAAGAGTATTTCTCAGCCTGGGTACTCTTGCAGTGTGTGGACTAACTCCTAGATTTCCCCAGCCAGCAGACCTATTGCTGAAAATTCTGGGAACTGAAGTCCCCATATCCAGAAATTGTCAAGATTATAGAATTCTGTACACTAGTATTCCCCAATTTGCCTTTCATAAGACTTGGAGTGTTATGAACCTGTCATATCAACATGCATACCTACAAGGCTCTAGAGTAGTGAGAGTAGAATGCACTGCTATGATTTTCACTACTACTGTAGTTAATTACTACTTCTTATTGTGGTTGCTTCTATCAGTCTCACTGTAACTTCTTTCACCCTGAAAATATGTGAATTACATTAATCTCTTTGCTAATTTCTTAATTGTCTTTTGCTAATAGTGCCTCTAGAAATAACACTCTTTCATGGTATTGGGCCACACCCAAACTATGCTCCAAAAAGAACTTGGTTGATTAAAGGGGCAAAAAGGAACAGGAAGATGAAGGTGGGCCCACTACCCCTTGAAACTGTCTGAAAATTCTCCTCTTGAAAAATCTCCAGAGAGGTTACTCTTCTTCCATAGGAGACAAAGGGCAGATGCTTGGAGAGAGAGATCTGACTCCAGGATGAGTCAAAACCCCTTTTAGCTTTGTTGCCTACTCTTATTTATTTCCTTGTTCATTTCCTTCTTTAAGATAGAAGCAACCCTTTCTATTCAAGTTGTATTCTTTTTATTCAGACAGCCAAGTTGGCTTACATGTTCAAGTAAGAGAGAGAGAACATTGAAATGAAAATAGTAAAAACACAAGGTAAGCAAGGCAGAATCACTCGGCCTCATCTTCTCCCCAAAATTATTGGAAAAGGAAGGAAGGAGGTTCTTCAAATTGCTTTGCCCCGTCATTGATGATGATGATGTTCATCCATCCTGTTGGAAGAGGACCTTGACATCTAACAGGTTGTGGGCTGTTCACGATGTGTCCGCAGGTGGCTGGTAAGGCCTATATGGGTACAAAATGTTCTGCCACATGTTGGGCAGACATGTGTGGGCACCATTGCATTGGCATCCTTCAGTCTCGAAAGACTATGGTATCATACTCTGGACTCTCCAGAGCATGAAGTCTGGGTAGGTTAGTATGGAGGATAGGCTGTTACCCAAGCAGCAGATCCCCCCTCTCCACGTCTCTGAAATAATCCAA
>JANHGD010007074.1:51040-61386 GCA_027560375.1 Imantodes cenchoa
CTCTCTCTCTCTCTCTCTCTCTCTCTCTCTCTCTCTCGCTCTCTCTCTCTCTCTCCCCCTCCCTCCCTCTCCCTCTCCCTCTCCCTACCTCCCTACCTCTTATTGGAACATTACTCCTCCTCCCCTAATTAAAAATTATATAATAGCTTATAATGTCCAATATTTTCTTTTCTTTTTTAAGAGTCAGAAAGAGGAAAAGAAACATTTTTTTCTATTTACATTTGTGCCCAAATGTGTCAGCAGGACAACAGCGTCAAAGGACTCCAGGATAAAAGAATGGCATGTTAGCTTAACATTATTTTGTCTGATTTCTTAAATGCCTCCATTTTTCTATTTGTCCCCCTCTCCTCAATTTTAGAAATATTGTTTTATCATTTGACCACTTAAGGTCAATGCTTTTATTGCTGATTTACTTCTGAGCTTGAACCTTATGAAAGAAGCCTTCAATTCCAGCAGTTCATCAAGAAAGTTTGTTTCACTGAAGAAAGTTTGCTTCCTTTCAGGAAAGAAAATAAAGTGTGTCAGTAGTAACAGTACCCATCAATATTCTATTTCACATTTTGTTACACATGATTATCTTGCTATTACCAGTGTTTGTATTCTAATCTGATTGTTCCATAAGAATGATTGTCATTCTGTGTAGAGCGAACTGAAAGACATCTTAGTTTTAGAATGAGATGCTCAGAATTGCTTTGTAGCCTGGCTGCTGAATTCCATATCTTTTTATTACTCACATTGTAATTGACTTTTTATTACACTGTATTTTCTGTAAGGAATTTGTAAATACTGTCTATTAAAACATATTTCTTCCTTGTGCTTTGGCACAATTGGTGAGCCTGAGTTTTGGAGTCATTCAAGGCATTTCTTTAATAACTGTTGACTGGCAACCAAGATGACCAACAAAAGTTGCACACCCTCAATCAGCAAATCTCATTCCCTGGATTCCATCTCATGGGGGAAAAAATCCTCTTGTGTGTGTGTGTGTGTGTGTGTGTGTGTGTGTATGTATGTATAACAGGCATGTTGTAACAATATTTGATAGAGTTAGATTTTTGTCTTGTCATATCTGGGCCCAGAACAGTCCTTCCTTTTATTGTGTGATGACATGGAAATTACTGAGCAATTAGAGGGTTATTCAGTATCCTCCAAATTAAATGTTACCTCTTTACCCTTCACAGAACAAAAAAATAACCATGCAATTACCTGGTGAATTAAGTTGTTTGGGTCTCATAGTAATTATTCCAGGAGTCAAAAGTCCAACGTTTTTCTGGTAATCATAAGGAAGCATCATTCATTGGAACATATATCCCCATTTCATCTCAGACTCTACATTTCTCTTTTAATAATGTAATGCCTTCACATCTTCCTTAGATGTGTCCAAATATAATGAACATATGTATATAAAGGAACTTGGTCATTTGCAAAACCGATACAAGTTCACCAAGCAGAAATGATACGAAATTAGACGAAGTGCAATTACGACCAAAAGGTTTTTCTACTGAGCAGCAAAGTTTAATTCTCTATTCAGTTTTATAAGACAACGTTAGGCTTTCTAGAAATTGAATCCATGCCAGCAGGCAGGTAAATCTTCTGCTGAGTAAAGATACAGTGCAAATAGAGACTCGGGGCTTGGGATTATCCCAAACCATTTCATGATCACATCAAACTTATCTCTACCTGGATTCATAGTTTGTGTACATGGATTGTACACCTGTCTAGTAAGTTTCTAATTGCATTAATTGGTTGATAAGAAGGTGGTCCAGGGAAAGCAGAATTTTCCATTTTTTCCAAGCCGTGGAACCTGTAAATAAATGAATGAATTTCCTAGAACTGTTGATCATGAGGCAAGTTCAAGTAAATGAAAACTCGCTGCATTTGAATGAGTTCTTTTTCCTCTTACTCTTTCCTAGAATTCCACCAGGTTCTGGCAAAACCCTAGAATTCCTTGGAACACAGTTTGAAAAAACTGTTCTAGAGAATAAAATAGAGGAAATGATTCTATCCCCTTGGTGCTCATTTGTTCCTTCTTTGCAATTATTTGTATACCACCTATTTTTACACCTCAGGATGTACATATCCTTCAAAGGGAGATCTTCAGAAGACACAGAAGTGCACATGAAGTATCTCTTTGCATTTCTTTATGAACTGTTGAAGCATTTATTAATTATTTTCAGCTCATATATCTGTTTTGGAAGCTGCTTCCTGGGGTCTCTTTCTTGAATAGCAAGAAGCCATGATACACATATTCTGAAGCATCTCTTGTAAGGATTCTACCTGCACAATCATAATGCATCAAGCCCATTCACACATCAAGTTTTCAGACTGAATGCAACCATCCATAATGCAGAAAGTACACATAGACATATTTTGCTTTACTTTACTTTGACATCCAGTCCAGAACTTTGCAAATAAGTTCCAATTTACATAATAGCAGCTTTTCTATTCTGAACATTTTCATTTTCCTCCCAGCTCCTTATTAAATGTTTTAATCATATACTGATATTTCATAACTTTGTCTACCTGTTGTTGTCGTTGTTTTCATTTTTATTCTTCTTCCCATCTTGCAACTTAAATTGTGGGAGGGATCAATGAGCAACATCAGTAGCAAAACATTTAGACTTATATACTGCCCCACAGGAACTTACAGCACTCTATGGGTGATTTATAATCTCAGCATTATTTACATATTGCCCCCAACAACCTGGATCCTCATTTTAATGACCTCAAAACAATGAAAGGATGAATCAACCTTGAGTCCCATCAGGTCCCATCAAGCTGTGGGCAGAGTTTGCCTAAAATACTGCACTTTAATTACTGTGCCACCAGGGCTCCTACAAATTGACCAGTACCTGAATATCTTGTCTGGTTTACCTCATAAGATTACAGATATGATCTACAGGCAGATATTTGCATTACCAATAATTGTCACAGGAATGGATCTTCCCAGAGCTTTTGGAAACAATAGGGAGGTAATTATCATGAATAGTCCCAAGATTTAATTATTTTATGTACCTAGCAACAGTCAAATAAAGATGAAAAGTCAGACTTCAGGGGATATCTCCCCATGAAGAAACAATCTGATGAATGGGGACAATGAATCTAATCGTACACTGCAAAACTGAAATTTGGGGCAGGGATTAGGATAGGTGTATATAATTTCAGCCCCCCTGGCTACCCTGAAAAGTTTGGGTTTGATCTCCAAAGCTCCTTCATAAGTTGTTATTGGAGTGTAATATAACTGAAGAAGAAATTATTAAAATAGTTGGGAAGCCTTCTTGGCCCTTCACATTTTTCCAAATGTGGCCTGGACAAATTTTTCAAGGGTTGGGAAGTATGTCCACACAAAGTATATTTCTACATCAGTCAACAAAATATTCTGGAAGAGCAAAGCAAATACAGACAGTCCTTGACTTACAACCAGTGACTGAGGTTACAACAGTACTGAAAAAATCGTGACTCATGGCAAGTTTTAACACTTATAACTGTCCCAAAGGTTCTTTTCCAAAAAACAACTGGACTTTCTTGGGTTTTTTTTAAATTGGAAAACATTTTGCTTCTCTTCCAAGAAGCTTCTTCAGTTCTGACTGAATGGTGAGGAATGGAAGAATTTATATTCTTTGCAACTATCTGGTCATTAGCACCTTGGGACAACCCTGGACGATTGAGACTCTCAATCATACTTATGATTGTTGCAGCATCCTCCTTGGTCACATGATCAAAATTCAGTTACTTGGCAACTGGCATGTATTGATGACAGTTGCACTGTCCAGGGTCACTTCTAATGTTCCCAGCTGGCTTTCTACAAACAAAGTCAATAAAGGAAGCTGGTATTCACTTAACAACTGCACAATTCACTTAACAATGGCAGCAATTTGCTTAACAACTGTAGCAAAAAGAGTCATGAAAAGGGGGAAATTCGCTTAAATTCACTGCCTTGCTTAGCAAGTGAAATTTTGGGCTCAATTATGGTTGCAAGTCGAGGACTATCTATAGTTACAAAGAAAAAGAAAAAGGTTAAAAAGTGAACAAAAGAAAATAAATGAGATGGTGTGTTTTCTGTGTACTACATTGTGCATGACAGAACTTCTTCCTTGCATATTGAATTTGCTACAATGGAGTTACTGTCTCCTGTACTGAGCTCTCATTGACTGAATCATACACTTCTGTCTGCTTGTAGCACAGCTGGAATTTGGATTATTTAAGATAATCTGAGGATAGCTTGACTTAGTGGAGAGATAAAACTTGATGATGGGAAACTTATGTTGCAAGTAACAGTGCAGCTAGGATAAGCTTAGCTGAGGGCTGTCCTTGAGTATCTGGACTCTGAACTACATCTCCCTGGTTTACAACAATTAATACCCTGGAACACTTCTACAACATTGTTTATTTATTTTTTCTATGCACCAGATCTTAGTTTCCAAATGATGTTTTCAAAAAGAAGTTGGTTTTGGGAAGAATGCACCAATCTTTCTCTGTTATAAATGGAAAATTAAGACAGTTCAATCTTTTCAGTCCTTTTTAGTTTCCTTCAGTGATGCTCATCTTATTTGAGAGGTATATTCTTTTCTTAAATAACATTTAACCCCAGTACATTTTAACATTGATGTTTTCCTTTTCTCACCATGATGGAAGTCTTCCACCTAAACATCACAGCTAATTCAAATGATGCACATTTGACCTGAAATAATTATCTTCTCACCTTTCGTGAGAAGGGCAGGCTGTTTTTTTTTCATTTTTAATCTGCTTGATTTAGTGGCACATCATTGGAGGATTTCAGACTGTCTTTTGGTACGTGCAAATATTGCACAATATAAGCAGAATTATATTAAAAATTCCTTTGCTCTTCTGCTGCTTACATATACAGCCATGGCTTACTACAGATATATTGGATGCCTTTCAGTAGAATCAGTGTATTCAATATTCATTTGCTGCATTGCTTCTTAACGCATCTTTTTTTGTTTTGGGCTGCTACATAAGACAGTATTTTCAGTGCAAATGGTGAAAGCTATCCAAATTATTTAAAAATAAGTTAAAACCTTTCCCGTTACGGAGCATCTTTTTGGAAACTACTGTTTTAACTTGTCACAGGTTGAGATTAGCACCGTGTTCTCTGGTTCCTTTCCTCGTTTAGCCTTTCACCTCAACTGTTTTCTGTTTGGAGTCCTACAAAGGGCTTCTGCTCAGTGAATGGAAAAGAAGGGAGGCCTAATCCACAAACAGCATTGATCGGCAACGACACTTTGAGATAGGATGAAATGCTTTGGGTTTTGTTGTTGTTGTTATTTTATTTTTACTAGGTGTTACGGTGGCTCTGATCTATAAACACAAAGTGAGCAGCAGGGATGAAATAACAACCTGAAGAAAACGTTGACATGGTAAACTAGATTTTGGTCATTTCCCTATAGTATTGTCACTTAGATTAATTTGGCAAAGGCTAGATCTACAGACATTCTTGGCTACTGTAAATCTTATTTTTCCTAATTTTGTATAGTTTAAGAATGAAAACACACACTTTCCCCACCTCCAAAAGTGGGTGGAAATGTTTATGTATCTTATGAAGCGAATATCGTAGCCTGGCCGTGGCAGCGAGGTCCTTTTACAGTGCTGAACCCCGCCAGAGTGCAGGAGTCAATAGGCAGAGCTGGCATATGAAAGGACACCTATCTGTGGTCCTCTCAGGCTCCGCCTCCTGCCCTCACTACACTGCTGCTCCATATTCAGTGCTCCATATGCACAGTGAGATGGTGCTCCAGATTCATATATTTTTTTCTTCGTTTTTTCCTCGCAACCTAGATGCACCTTATGTGACTGGTGTGTTTTGTGGAGTGAAACATATGGTAACCGGATGTCCATTGTCTCTCTTTGTGTTCACATATATGGATTTATAACATGTATAAGCAATCCGTTGGTCTCCATTCGTATTTTTGTGATCCCTGAAGTTTCTCAAGACTGCCATGCTTAAATTCAGTGTGAAATTCACTCATTTTCAGTGTGGTGATTTATCTTCCCTACCTCATTCTTATTTGAAAACGAAATTGTATGTTAAACTCACACAGTTTTATATATTTTTCATTAAACTTCTCACTGCACCCCCAAAATACACCTCCCAGTGTCATGTACTCCCAAACAATATTCATGCCAATTTATAGTATACTCTGCTTGTAGCAGGCTCCCATCTTACAAAGTATCTAATACCACAACATAAATAAATAAATAAATAAATAAACAAACAAAGAAACAAATCCATCTATTTTAGAGAACCACATAAAAAGAGTGGTTTACAGTAATAGCTAGCTGCTATACCATAGCAGAATAGTTGACATCAGGAAATTATAAAAATGAATTGTCATTAAATACACATAAAGAAATTTTAAATTTAGTTGTGTCTGTTTTTGATACTTTCAGAGGAAACTGTTCCATCCAGACATACTCCATTATAACTCACTAGTGAAATTAAAATAATTTTCTGCCCAAATGCACCAATATGCATCTGATGTATTTTAAGATGCAGAAAAAAGGTTTCTGATCCATCAAGTTTTTCAATGAACTGTCTCTTGTGACAGTCTTTCAGTTTTTGCTGGAGGTTGGCTAATATTTCCCAGGAGTTCAGAATACGATGTCAATACCTATTATTTGCATTGCTGTAAGGATTAGCTTGGCACTCTGAATCATTTAGAGACCAAGTATATTGAATCATCTTTGACTTATCTTTTTTTTAAAGCTATTAGGAAATAGTTTTGCCATCTCCTCTTGCTCTCTTCCACCTCCATTGTCTGGCTCTTCCATCTGTATCGAATGGAGTCTTGTAACTATACATTTCTCCTAGCCAATAAGATAACTAAAGGTTGCTGATGATCCAGTCCTTCTCTTGTTCCACATATACTGTATTGTTTGGTTATTTTGCTCTGACTAGTGGGCTCCATGATTGTGCTGATTAAACCAGTGGCTGCTAGGACCTGCTCTTCATATAATTCTTCAATAGCCTTAAGGTGATACTAAGCATTTCTACTCATTCATTGGGTGCCATCCCTCCCAATTCACATTGTATATTTTATTATCACTCTAGCCTCTGTGTAGATTCACTAGAACTGGAATCAAAGTTTAATGCTATCATTTACTTAAAGTACAATAAAGTAACACTTTGAGTACAGTTAAAATAGAGCATGTTGCCAACATGGGCATCCACCAGAAGGGTAAAAGAGAGGCAAATAAAACCTGCATCGTAACATCAACCAGTATGCTTGTGGCACAGATCATGCCACTATATAATTATGCCATGTATACAAGTACATCATCATGACTTATTATGGATGCTGTTGATTATCAAAATTACTTGGTATCTATGGTATCTCATATTTATTTTACTTGACATTTGAGAAGCTTTATTTCAAGTTCAAATTTAAATATTTTGTTAAACAAACTAAGTATAATTTTAAAAAATTATCCAGATCTCTTAATGGCACCAAAATATATCTTTGGTTTGCTACAGTTTGAAAATCTCCATCTCGTGACCTAGAAAATATTGCCATGTTTTTCCTCCTTGCTGGTTAAGGTTTTAACATGTTTGACCATACCATAAATTGCTAATCCCGTACCTGCTTCTGTAGTCACCCCAAGATGATTTCTTGTCCTCTGCCAATCCTTTGGAGTACAATCACATCATCAGGCTGCTGCCTATGAAAATGCCTCTGAAAGTCAGTGGGCATCTCCTGCTCATTCTAAATACTATCTGTGCTCTTTGATGGAGTGTGCATTGCATACATTGAGCATCTGAATGCTGGGGCTGACTTTTGTAGGATGAAAAATATGCATTTCCAGACCTGGCATTTGTTGTCAGCCATAGCTAAGATTTCATAACCTACAATTAGTGAGCTCCATTTCATCTGATACGGAGGGGCTGTTGGCACATAGTCTTGACAGTGAGAAAGCCACTGTAACTCAGTCAGAAGGAAAATGCCTTCAAGGATTGTCCTGGCGCGTATACATGGCACTTTTTATGTCTATGGAGATTCTCAGTCTTCCAGGTTATGGTTGTCCCAAAGGTGTTTTTTCAAGAGGCAACTGGACTTTGTTTTACTTTGAAAACGTTCCACTTCTCATCCAAGAAGCTTCTTCAGCTCTGACTGGATGGTGGGAAATGGAAGGATTGGCATCCTTTGCATTTTTCCCAGTTTGAAAACTAAAAGTGATCTGGAAAAAGAATGGCTCCATGCGTGTTTCATGTCTGCATTACCCTTAAACGGCTTTAACCTTTAAAAATTATGTAGCAATACCACTGTGTAAAGCCACTCTAAGTTTTTTTTTTTTTTGCAAGTTAACAATGCTGTAAAGACCCTGACTAGCCTAGGAAAAAAAATTCAGAGAAGACTGAAAAGGTCACTCAATAGCAATTGTTGCAAAAGCTTCCCTCTAATTTAGAGTAACCTGTGACCTTCACTTAACTCTTATTTTAAATGACTGTAAATTAACCTAGGCAGCATTAGTGAAGCTGAGAAATCTAAATGAATTGACAGAGGAAAAATAGCCAACAGCTTTCCAAGAATGACAAAGGAGGACTTTTTAATACAAAGGCTCCTAGCCTCCTGCCCACTGGGACAAAAAAGGCCCAATTTTAGTCAAGCTTTCAGACTTCAGGGTAATGCCTGCTGGACAATAGTAAAGATTAAAACAGGGCATTTTTCCCTCTTCCCCAGCACCAGAGTTTACACTTCCAAGAACTTGAAGGCAGAAGGCAAGTTCAACTCATATTGTGTAATTGTTCTGGTGATTCAAACCAGCCACCACTTAGAACTTTCCACAGTACCCATTAAAGAAACCATGATAATTGCCTGCTTGAAATCTGTTTAGGTTTATTGAAAAAGCCTTGTGCAAAAACTTCACTTAATGTACTAAGTAATTGACAGTCATTCCATTTTTTTTAAACTGCTGCTCAGGATATTTCAGGTGTAAGTAATTTACCAGAAGCTCAAGATATGTTAAACACTGTTCTCAGAGCACAGTTGCTTGGTGATTAGTCATCTGATAGGATGACCTGCTCCGTGAATTCCCATGGAAATGGAATTCAGAGACATGAATCCATAGCAACTGGATTCTCCTGACTTCCTTTTAGCAAGGATAAGTAGCCCACTCCCCGCCCCCCCACACACACACACAATTTTTAGCATTCTGCAGTTATGGTCCCAAGCACTGTAATGACACAATGGCAACTAGTAGCAATCTGGGCTATTACCCTATTTCCTGAATGGTCTTTCTCATTATTTCTAATGGTGATTCTACTGGCATGTCAAAACAATGCTTTCTGATAGAAAAATCTAATTCCATCTGAGCTACCTATATCTAAATATAAGTACTAATTGCCATGATATTTAGCTTGCTAGCAGTCCTGAAATTAGTTGCCATCTGGCTATGATCCAAAATATAACATACCTGTATATGGTAGGTATATTTTCATTTAACCTGGCTGAGAGTTTGGCATTCCTGAGTCCTTTGTGGAATGGGTGGCATATAAATCCCAATAAATAAATAATAAATAAATTCCTCTCTGGCTATTGTAAAGCCTCTATTTCCTTAGCCTTGTAGAGCAAAGTTAAGCAACTTATCCTTTAACAGTTTAGCCTAAACCTAGACCAGGTTTTATGGGCATTTGGGTTTGAAAAAACTTCAATTTTATATTGCTTGCTACTCTGATAGTTTTACTAAATAATGACCTTTAGGAAAGTTTGCTTCAAACTATCCATGGTCTTAGTTCCAGCTACCCTCACACAAGATGGCTTCTTCCTTGCCTTGGCTTGCAGTCCCAGATTTCCATTCCCAGATTAGATTCCATCTCCTTAAATCTCAGACTCGCTCCCTAATTTCCTATACTCAGATTTCATTCTGTCAGATATCATTGCTTTCCTCTATATACTGGGCAAAAGTGCCAAATGAGATAGATTTTAACCTGGATTTTTAAGAACTATATTGCTTAAAGGTCCATGATTTTTTTTTCCTTCTTTTTATGACTCTTTAATCCTTTTGTTCGGGATGGAGTCAGAATGACTAAATGGAGCTGAGCATTTACTGGCTGGATACCCTTCCTGATTCCTTTATGGAGTTCACAGCACATAGTTTCTCTTAGTGCCCTGGTGCCTAGGATTGAACTCTCAACCTTCTGAGTGAGAGGTGAGGGTCTCCACTTCTAGCCCACTGTGCTACTCTTAATTTGTCCATAATTACCTTGGTAAAATGCTGTTGGAGAGAGGGAATAGAGCTGTGCGCATCTTACCTATAACTAAGAATATAAACTCTTTACGAATGTTCATTCAATCATACTACAAGCTTGGAATTTGAAAAAAATATTTAATCCA
>JANHGD010007075.1:22794-34902 GCA_027560375.1 Imantodes cenchoa
GTGAGTTTCACCACATTTTACAAGTTGGCCATGCCCACCCGGTCACCTGACTACCAAGCCACGCCCACCTGAGGGGGCTGGGGGTGGGGGGCGGTGAGGATGAGTTTGTAGCACCAAGGGGGCAGTGGACTGAAAAAATTTGGGAATCACTGATTTAGACTTTTTAATATCACAAAAACACATAATGCAGAACTAAATGGGAAAAAACGACATTATCATACAAGGTTAGATTTATTGATTTTTTAAATCAAGCCTGATTTTGTGTTGGAAAAATTCTATTATTTTGTTTAATGTTCATTTCACCGGGATCATTTTCTGCAAATCTTTAATTTATCTTTAGCTGAAGAACCACCAAGAAATATAGCCAAAACTACAGACTTGAATCCTAAGCTTGTTAATATACTCTACTGTTGCTTTTGCCTAATGTGTTCCTACTTTCTAACTATCACCTCTAACTACTGCCAATGTTTTAGGAAACAGTGACTATAAGAGAATATTAAAATAATTGTCACTGTATCTACATACACTTGACAAATAACTTCAGGGGTGGAAGCAAACTAAACTCTATATTTTCTCTGAATCTCATTCCTCTTAGTGTTGGAAGATGAAAAGAGGATTAGCTTTTTGATGTTACAAGAGACAGGTGGTTAGAGATATCTTTCTAAACTCAAGTGTACCCAAGCAGATAATTATACACAAAAAGGTGGTATTTAGCAGAGGAGAAAAATATATTTCTCTTAGCTTAAACAACTGTAAGTCCTTTCTACTGTATATCTGTTAAAATATAATGTAATTGTATGCATGGGTACTCAGGCATAAATCTCATGCAATTCAATGAAATTTAGTCCTAAGAAAATAAGTATAGATTTCAATTTTGATTTTAAATATAACCACAGCATATAAATCCCAGAAGACAAAAGGACATATTTATGTATGCAATAGAAGACCGTATCTTAGAAGCTTCCTTCAAGATGCATATTCCTTTGAACTATTTTCACCTCATACTGTCTTTGTTCACAATAAAAGTATACCTCATTCAAATGATTTCCATTGACTTCCAAATATATATATTCCAACTGAAAAGTGTAACATGTAAATGTGACTTGGGGGGAAGAAAAGAAATATAGATAACTGGAATAAAATATATCACATTATCTTATGAATCTGTATCAACATATACATCTCTTTAATGTAAGTTTTCCTTAACGATGATTCATAAAACAAAAAGTTCCTACTTTGGGTTTTATACATCAAAAAAACCACCTCCCAATTGTGTTGGAGAGAATGTAGAATTAGGGGAACATCTTACCATATATAACAACTCTGTGATAGATTTAAATTTCTTTGGGAATAGGTTTTTAAGAAAATAGAACAAATTACACAACAAATGAATAGTACTCCTTAGCGGGCATTATTTAATTTGTACTCATCATTAAATAAAAATGTAACATACAGCCTTAGTGGAATATTTAATGGATGCAATTCAAATAATTGGGTTGCTAGATTTTTGAAAGATCTGATCAGAGCTGATACACATGATTAAAACTCATATGGGGTATTTTGTTACAGGAATTTTTTTAGACAATTATAGTGAGTTAAAAACAAGCTAAAATGAAAAATGTTATTATGAACTAGTCCGTATTTACTGACGTAATTAACAAAAGAACTATCAATCAACATCATCTAATGTATAAGAAAATATTGGGAAATATCTCATTCTTTCACAATACTTTGAAAATATATTTGAAAAAATGTAACTGAATGAAGTTTGTATGAAAATGAAATCTTTCTCATGTCATTATGTTTATTCTTTTTCTTAGCATTGCACACTATAATGTGTTTTTTTATTTGGATAACATTAAAACAATTTTTTGCTAATGTAAATAAAATGTAGACTAAAATGTAAAGGTGGAGCGATGAATAAAACTATATTTAATGACTTCTGAACTCATCTATAATTAAAAAATAAATGAAACATAATATTAGTTTTAAATAATCAGATGTTTTAAGTGCTAGATGATACTTATTTCAAAGCATAACTAGGAAACGGAAGACTTACCATATGGATAGTAAACCTCAAAAAATTGGAACATAATGTAGGTGTAAACTGATTAGTGTAATTTTCTTTCCCAAGTCCTAATTTGCCATGCCGTCCATCGCCGAAAGTATACATAAGACCGTTCTCTAAGTACAAAGAAACATGTTAATATCTCAGCCTGCGGACAAAACTTATTCTAGCAGCAATTTCATACTTGAGAATTTCAACATGTAAAATAAGCTTTTCATTAGGAGTACAGAATCAGGGCCAATGAAATTTTAAAGACTCAATAACAAGACTGCACATATGCACAAGTAAGCCTGTTATAAATTGTTGCCTCCATTTTTTTTAAAAAAATATGATTTTATTACATTTCAAAAACATAAATAAAAAGTAAACATGCAAAAAAAGTACAAAAGAAAGAATCAGACAAAAAGTAAGATAAAATTGCAAAGAAAAGAAGGAAAAAAGAAAAAGAATGGCTTCCGTCTGTCTTGAATAGATATAGATAAAACAACTTGGAAAACAGCATGGAAACTGCTTTGGTCACCCTGATGAATGATCTCTGGTGAGCCCAAGATGGGGGTTACTCCTCCATCTTGGTGCTACTTGACCTCTCAGCAGCTTTCGATACCATTGACCATGGTATCCTTCTGCATCGTCTTGGGGAGATGGGAGTGGGAGGCACCATGTTATGGTGGTTCTCCTCTTATCTCTCCAACAGGACGCAGTCGGTGTTGGTGGGGTTGAGATCGTCTCCTAGGGCCATCACTTGTGGGGTCCCGCAGGTGTCGGTCCTCTCCCCCCTATTTAACATTTACACGAAACTGCTGAGTGAGATCATCTGACGACACAGGGTGAGGTATCAGCAATATGCTGATGATACCCAGCTGTACATCTCCACCCCATCTCAATTCAGAGAAGCAGCGGATGTGATGTGCCCAGTGCCTGAACGATGCGAGGGTCTGGATGGGGAGGAACAAGCTCAACTCTTGACAAGATTGAGTTCCTGTGGATATTGCCACCGAAGGACCATTCTGACTGTCCCTTCACAACTTGGGTGTTCTCCTTTTAAAGGCACAAACACCTGCATTTATTTTGCTGGAAATCAAAAGGTGTATTTGTAGGAAGCTTGCCTGTTTAATGTAGATTCCAATTGTGCTCACCTTTATGAAAATGTCTGTCTTGTCAGCTGTAATAGAGTTGATTTGCCACTGCTTTCCTCTGGAATATTTTTTTGGCTTTCTGGTCTAGTCCCCACCATAACATTTCCTGGGAGAGTCCCATTAAAGTACTAACCTCAGTTAACGTAAGTGAATACTACTGCCATTTTTGGCTTGGCCTGAATTTGTCTGAATGTTACCACGAAGGAGAGGAATCCTGTCCCAAGGTGGCCTATCAAACAATGCTGTCGTATTTGATACCAAGCATAATAGATGGATGATTTATTCGATTAGTAACACTTTATCAGACTTGCTAACTTATAACAACACATATCCATATTTTTTCTTAAATTAGAAAATTAATTCATCTTTTCAGGGTATGCTTCTACCTGTCACTCACTCCATTGGGTTAAAAACTTAAAAAACCAAACCAAACCCAAGAGCTATTTGTGAGTTTTTCAGGTTCACCAGTGAAGGGTATGAAGCTTTTAAATGGGAAAACATTTTTGAGTACAGAATACAAGTGGGCAATATTCATTTAGTAGTTCTCGTCAGATTTTTACAAACACTTGTGATCTGAATTTCAGGGTCAATTTCAGACTAATTCATGCTGCTAGGATTTCCTGACATTGGTGGGTGAGGAACAGAGAGGACAGATATTTTTAGTAGTTCATGGAAATAACGGAAAGCTATAGTGCCAATTCATCAAGAATGGAGAGTATCTTTATTAGAAAACCAAGAAAATGTTTTGAGAAACATGCTACTTTGTCAGGAACAATTAAAATAGAAGCATTTTTTTTTACAAATCTCATTCTTTAGATTTATAATTCCAGTATTTTCTATCTCTAACATATTTTTCTTTCAGAAGATACTGGGATTTACTTGTATGAATATTCTTGCTTATATATAAAAACTAGTTGCAGGCTACTAACAGACAACAAATTCATGGTTCACAGAAACGTAGCTGCCTCTTAGATGATAGTTGCTGCCCATAATTAATTGTATGCTGAATTGTAACATATATAGTAAATAATAAGAATACAGAACTTTCCGTTCAGAAATAATAATTTTGAATACGCAAACAAATACTTCAGTTCTTTTCAAAGTATTTTATTTTGTTCATACACACTATGCCATGAATTCATAAGGAATTGGTTCCAGCAATTCTGGCTCTTTGCCATTGGTTCTAACAAAGTGAGCTTCTCTTGGAGGTGCGGGCTGTAAACAAGAATACAAAAGAAGTTAAGAGTTATAACTGCAAGATATATTGAAAAAACTGTTTTACAGAGTGTTTGATACCAACTACACACTTAATAATTAGGTCACTTGTCTTTCCTCAAAATTAGGAACATATCTTAAGAGCAAAAAAAATAATTATACATGTATATATAAGGTATATATGTATATTTAATTATATATAATTATATATACATTTGACAAATTAAGCTAGTTCTTTTAATAAGGTGACTGACAACTCTAAAATCAATTTTTTGCCTCTTCATGCAGCTATGTTTTCCGATTTAGCTTGCTAGACAATAAATTAAGTCATGCAGTAACATTTAAAGACTATATAAATTAAAGACAGAATATTTTATTTACAGGTAATTCCCAACTTATAACCAGGGACTTAAATGATCATTCAAAGCTACAATAGAATCCTCCCCAGGGATACTTACGACCTGCTTTTGAAATTATGATCACACACCCCATTTACAACTGCACTTTGGACAGTTGGTAACTGGTTCATAGTTGTGGCCATTTACAGCATCCCAATCACCTAACCACAAACTGCTACATTTTTCACTGGTTTCCAGCAAAAAATGCCCATTGGGGAAAAACTGATTCGCTTAACAACTGTGATATTTGCTTAACCATGGAATTTACTTAAAAATCAGGTCTGGTTATTTGATTCATGACTGCACTTCCAAACTTAATTATGGTCGCAAGTTGAAAACTACCTGTATGTCAACAAGGTCTCCCTTGCCTGAGATCTGACAGGGATAATACTTACGACATCAGATAATGTAACGTTTTTGTCTTGCTAAATTAAACAACTTTCAACATTTTTGCCTTGTTACATACAAGGTGTTTCTCAAAGTAACTTTAGATTTCCTTTTGTACCAATTACTTAAGATATATTCTCAATATTACCTGGCGTTTTAACTCAAACCAAGTGCCCTTTTCCTTTGCTTCCTTTTTCTTCCTTTCGTTTTCCTTCACACGCTGCAAAAAACTGTCTCTGCTCTTAGAATGTTTAATGTGTTCAATGCGTACGTTGATTCTCTTAGCAAGGATCTTGCCTCTAGAAGAAAAAAAGATATGGGCAGAGTCAGAGTTTTAGCATTTTCTTTTTTTAATAACCAAGAATTAGATCATTGAGATCAGGTCAGCAAAGTTCTATTGTCTGACATTCCCAAACTATATATTGTTACAGAAGAGACACAGCATTTGTTACCTCTGACAGGATCCAAGCCAGTTAAATATAATCTGGCTGGGTTTTAAAAGGATAGTTGCTGTAACCCCCCCTGAATGACCAATTAAGACAAGAAATGTCTAATTGGTAAAGTGAAGGGGGAAACAGACGTATTTTAACATAACATTCAGTAATGAGAATAAAGTTGAAAATAAATAATGCACTTACTTAACTTTCTTGTTCACAATAATGCCCACAGCATGCTGAGTAATGTTATAGACTCTTCCAGTCTTGCCATGGTAACATTTATGGGGCATGCCTTTTTGAACTGTTCCTGTGCCCTGTTAGTACAGAAAGTTACACCATAAATAACTATAAATAAAAATGCTTGGGAATGTTTACTGAAATTTTTTTCGGAAAGGACATCAATGAATTATTTACAACTGAATGCCAATGTTATTAAATTCGTGAGTATCATTGCTGCTCTGCCCCCATAGTATAAGCTTTTCTAGTCAAACTAGAACAAGCTTACTTGTTGCCTACTTGTCTCTAGGTCAGAGGTCTGCAACCTTAAACACTCAAAGAGCCACTTGGGCCCGTTTCCCATAGAAAACAAAACAACGGGAGCCACAAAACCTGGGTGGGCGTGGCTAACTCAACGTCACTCACTCCCACCCAGTCATGTCCCACCCTACCCAAGTTCCACACCCGCAAGATCCAGCCCTGCTGTTCTCTCCCAGCCCTCTTTGCTGGTGGCAACAGCAAATGTACCACAATGAAGACAGAATGCTGTTGCCACGCAAAGGCAAGTAGAGGGGCACTAAGTGCTCCCGCACTAAGGCTCCAGCCATGCCATTGCCATGACAGGATGATGGCTCTTCTCCAACGTGGGAGGAGCCATCATTCAGGAATGGGCTGACCTCGTGCCAGCCAATGAAGGACCGAGTCTGCAGATAATTAATCTGGGCACCGCCCCGGCAACCCAGATCTGACTCGGTCCTCCATTGGACTGGTCGTGGTTCCTATTCCTTTCCTGGCTCCTTTCTTGCTTGGCTGCCAGGTTTGGTGAATTTAGGTGCTTTTGATCAGATTCCTGTGTTTTCCCTCGTTCCTCTTAGGAGGTCCTGTATTGTGGGCTGGCAGCTCCCTGGGTTCCTTTTCCCACGGGGGCCCTAGCCTCCCAATCCCCTCACCCTGCTTGAGCTCGCGCCGGCTCTCTCCTGTCATCTGAGGCCGCGCTGCTTGCTCGCTGGGCCTCGAATCGGGGGTGATTGACAGCGCCGGGTTTTCCCGCACCCTACAGCTGTTCCTCGGATTGCCCTGCTTGAGCTCGCGCCGGCTCACCGGTCACCTGAGGCCGTGCTGCTTGTTCGCTGGGCTTCGAGCCAAAGAAGACTGACAGCGTTGGGTTTTCCCGCGCTTTGCAGCTGGTGATCGGATCGCCTGCTGGAGCTCGCACCTGCTTCCCGGCTGCAGAATAGCGACGCCGCTTGCTCGCAGGGCCTGGAAACGTCACGGGGAAGCCTCAACAGCGCTGGGATTTCCCGCGCTCGGACTACCTGCCGCCTTGCCAATGCTGAGGGCTCTCGCGCTAGGCCTGCATTCGCGCCAACGAGCCTCGCGGCGCGATTGGGACTTCTCGCGTGCGCGCTCTGCATAAGGGGGCCCGTTTTCTCCCTCCTCCTCCCAGGACTGGGCCATACCTTTCAAATTCGGCTGCCTTGACATCGGGGGTTTCCCTCCCCTTTATCGGCACCCCGTGGGCTCGGCTCCCCTCTACGGCCCCTCAGAAGCCTCCATTTTGTGTCCAGCCGCCATTTTGTTTGGTGCACATGGCCTCCTCAGCCCACAGGTCTTCTGGCAAGCGCAAGGCAAAATCCAGGAGGCACATCAACGAAGAGGATGAACTGAGGGGGCAGCCCAGGCCTGACACCCCCCTCCAGGACCAAGATCGTCCAGGTGGGCCGAGGGTTGAGCACGGAGGCGGCAGGGCCTCGCAACTGGTGCAATCCAGGGGCCAGCGGCCTGCCACTGAGACAGTCCTTTCTCTGGATGACCCGAATTTGTTTCACCGCTCTATGGACCCTTGGGGCCCCTGTCTTCCAGCGGTTCCCACTATTCCACCGGCGGCTCCTCCTGTGGCCAGACCTGCTGCTGCTGATCCAGCTGTTCCTCCAGTGGTCCCACTTCAACCTTTGCTGCTCCACCAGGCCACCTTGCAGGCCCTACTGGCAGCAGCGGTTCAGCAAGGCCTCGCGGCTTCCTCGGCGGGTCCCTCGGGATCAGTGCAGAATGTCCCGGTCCAACCACGCCTTGAAGGCGGCCTCCTATCCGGGCTCGGGTCGGAGGAAGACAACCAGGACCCGATTGAGAACCCCTTGTCAGAAGAGGAGGACGACCAGGGGGACCAGCAGCCCGCTGGTCTCTTTCCGCCGGCTCTCTTCAGGTCACTCTTGCAGAAGGCCACAGCCTTGGCCGGCCTCCCACCAGGCTCTTCTACCCCCGCCACCGCTGCCTCCACGTTGGACCCCATTTTCGCGGAGTATACCCCGACGGTGGATGTTGTGCCGGCGCCTCAGATGTTTCTCGACAACGTGACCAAGCAGTGGAAGACACCGTCAGCGGGGCCTTCGCCCACTGCTCTGGACAAGAGGCACTTTAATGTGGCTCGGGACTTGGCCTCTCTCCTTGAAGTGCCGGCTGTAGACTCTCCCGTGTTGGCCCTCCACTCCAACACTACTATGCCGGGCACCTCTGACAAAGTATTGCGCCCTGAGGACAAGCGCACGGAGCAGACCTTGCTCAAGGTCCACCAAGCAGCAGCGTGGTCCATTCGGGCGGCCTCGTCGGCTTCTTTCTTTTCCCGCGCCGCATTGCTGTGTCTCTGCGCCATCCAGGACATGATTCCCGCAGAGGAGCTCCTCGTCCATCAGGAGCTCAATAAAGTATTCGCATGTTCCCAGTTCGCTGCGGATGCGGCCCTGCAATTTTCGCAGTTCTCCGCCAAAGCCTTGGGGGCTTCAGTCACCGTCCAGCGCCTCCACTGGTTGCGCCAATGGCAGGTTGACCACCGGCATAAATGGTGGTTGGCGTCTGCGCCGTACCAGGCTCCCAACCTCTTCGGCCCAGCGTTGGATCCGGTGCTCATCGAATCGAAGGATAAGAAGAAGGTCCTTCCCACGCTGTCCCGTAGAGGGTACTCCAGGCCTACCCCTTACCAGAGGCGGTCCTTTCGCTCCTCTGACCATTCCTTCACCTCCTTTCCGTCCTCAGGTCAGTCTGGGTTTTGAACACAGAACCAGCAGGGGTTTCGTCATCGACAGACCCAGGACAGGGCCACCAGAGGTAGGGCCTATCGCAGACCCCCTCGGGGCGGAGGGGGTTCTTCCCATCCTTACCGAAAATACCGTTAGGGATCCGGCAGGCGCCCCCGTCGGAGGCCGCCTAGCCCAGTTCGTTGTTGAGTGGGAAACTATTTCCTCGGACAGATGGGTCTTACAGACCGTCGCCGAGGGGTTGCGTTTAGAGTTCGTTTCCCCTCCTCCCAGTTCCTTTGTTAGTTGCCCGGTGGCACATTTGCCATCCAAACGCCTCCTAATGGAGACGGCCATCCAGCATCTCCTGGATATCCGGGCTATTCAGTTGGTTCCCCCCCACGAACAGGGTCAGGGCTTTTATTCATTATTGTTTCTTGTCCCCAAATCCTCGGGGGGTTGGAGGCCGATCCTCAACCTCAAGCACTTGAACCGTCATATTGTGTATCGACGGTTCAAGATGCATTCCCTCCACTCCATCTTGGGATGCATCCGCCCAGGGGATTTTTTAGCTTCCCTAGACCTTACTGAGGCCTACCTGCATGTCCCCATCCATCGGGACCACAGACAATACCTTAGGTTTTGTCACGCAGGTAGGCATTTTCAGTATAGGGCCCTGCCATTCGGCCTGTCGTCAGCCCCCAGGGTCTTCACCAAGATCCTGGCGGTGGTAGCTGCTTCCTTGCGTAGCACCCCTATCAGGGTGCAGTGCTACCTCGACGACATACTGATACAAGCTAGATCCCGTCCCCTGGCATCGGCGCATGTATCTATTGTCATCGATACACTCCAGCGATTAGGGTTCTCTGTGAACCTGGACAAGAGTATTCTGGTCCCTCATACTTCCATCCTCCACTTAGGGGCGGTGATAGACACCGTGGAGTGCAGGGTTTTCCTTTCTCCTGAAAGGCAAACCAGCATCAGGGAGTTAGTGCAACAAGTCCTCGCTGAACGTAGGGTTCCCCTGTCCCTTCTCTCCTGTTTGTTAGGCAAGATGGTCTCTTGCTTCTATATTGTCCCGTGGGCCCGGTTGCATTCCCGGCCTTTGCAATGGTTCATGTTACCCTTCCAAAAGTCGGGTCTCAGTGCCTCCTCCTCCAGGGTTTCCCTTTCCTCCGAGGTCCGCCGCTCTTTGGCCTGGTGGCTCTCCGACACTCTCTTCGCCGGTTCTCTCTTCCAGGAACCGGAGAGACTAGTGGTGACCACGGACGCCAGCCTCTCCGGCTGGGGGGCTCATTCGCAGGGCCGTTTGGCTCAGGGGCTCTGGTCTCCCTCCGAAACGTGCGCATCTATCAACTGGTTAGAATTGAGGGCGGTTTTCTTAGCCCTGAAGGCCTTCAGGGATCTGGTGTCGGGCCAACACGTGTTGATCCTAACGGACAACACGACCGTGAAGGCCCACATCAATCGCCAAGGGGGCACCAGATCGCGCACGTTGATGTCGGAGGCCTGTCGTCTGGGTCTCTGGTCGGAGAGGTTCCTCCTCTCCATATCGGCGGACCACATCTCCGGTGTGGACAATACGCAGGCGGACTGGCTCAGCAGGGAGCGAGTAGACCAGTCGGAGTGGCAGCTCCATCCGTCGCTCTTCCGGAAGCTGATCCAGCGCTACGGACGACCACAAGTGGATCTCTTCGCCACCCCCCTCAACGCCCAGCTTCCCCGGTTCTTTTCCCGCTTTCCATCGCCGGGGGCAGCCGGGGTGGACGCTCTACGGGCGAGGTGGCCGCCGGGCCTTCTATATGCGTTTCCTCCCTTGGCGGTCCTCCCTCAAGTCATCAGGAGGATCCTCCATTTCCGAGCGGAGGTGTTGTTGCTCGCTCCTCACTGGCCTCGGAGGGCTTGGTTCGCCGACCTCCGGGCCCTATCTATCTCTCCTCCCTGGCATATTCCGCTCAGGGAGGGGGATCTTCGCCAGGGGCAGCTGTACCACCCGGACCCGCAGTGGTACCAGCTGACCGCCTGGCACTTGAGCGGCGCAACCTAGAAGTGCAGGACTTTGATCACAACGTGATCCTGGTGATGCAAGCGGCCCGCCGTCCCTCCACGCAGAGGACCTATGCCTCAACTTGGAAGGCCTTTTCCGCCTGGTGCCTTACCGAGGGACTGGACCCTAACCACGTCCCCTTGTCCCGACTGCTTCGGTTCCTCCGTAGGGGCCTGGACTTGGGACTTTCCCCGAACACTCTGCGGCGCCAAGTGGCGGCGCTGTCCTCGGTACTGTCATGTCCTTTGGTCCCTTCCCTGGGTCAGCTCCCTGCCATTCGCCACTTCCTGCGGGGGGCAGTTAACATCAGCCCTCCGGTGGTCCATCGTTTTCCCACTTGGGACTTGTCCAAGGTATTGCAGTCTCTTACTGGCGTCCCATATGAGCCTCTGGGGTCCGTTTCGGTTCGTTTCTTGTCTCACAAGGTTGCCTTCCTCCTGGCGATTACCTCGGCCAGGAGGGTTTCAGAGCTAGCCGCTCTTTCCATACACAAGGATCTATGTGTTTTCCACGAAGATAGGGTCGTCTTACGGCTCGACCCAGCATTTCTGCCAAAAGTTAATTCGGTTTTTCACCGTGCCCAGGAGCTAGTGCTTCCGACGTTCTATCCTTCTCCGAAGGACGAGGATGAGCGTCTTTGGCACTCGCTGGACGTTCGCCGAGCTCTCCAGATTTATTTGGATCGCTCGCGGGACTTTCGGCGTTCCCAGGCCTTGCTAGTGGGGTTCCAACCTCAGTCCTTGGGTCGTAAAGTCTCCTCGGCCGTTATAGGCAGGTGGCTTAAAGCTACCATAATGAAGGCCTACGACTTGTCCTCCCTTCCTCGGCCTCAGAGAGTTTCTGCGCATTCCACGCGCAGCGCGGCTACTTCTGCAGCCTGGGCCACCAGGGCTTCCTTATTGGAAATTTGTAAGGCAGCGACCTGGACTTCTGCCTCCCCCTTTATTAGGCATTACCGGGTCGATGAGTTCTCCTCGGCTGACGCCGATTTCGGCCGCAGGGTTCTCTGCCAAGCGGTTCAGGGGTTTCAGGGTGACTCTTCCCGCCCGACGGGACCTTGAGCTTTGGTAAGTCCCATTCCTGAATGATGGCTCCTCCCACGTTGGAGAAGGGGCGTTCTACTTACCGTGATACGCCTCTTCTCAGCGGGAGGAGCCATCATTCAGTCCCCCCCTGTGTCACCGGGGTGCGTT
>JANHGD010007080.1:1352-12066 GCA_027560375.1 Imantodes cenchoa
TCTATCTATCTATCTATCTATCTATCTATCTATCTATCTATCTATCTATCTATCTATCTATCTATCACCTATCAATCATAGGACTTCTCACTTAATTATCACAATTGGAAATTGTACTTCCATCTCTAAATAATGCAATTAATATAAATATCATGTGACCAAGCCTGACTTACATCAGTTTTGCTGTTATTGTTAATTGGCCACTGTTAAATGCAATTTCAAATGACCATAACTTCTGACTTACTGTTGCCTTCCCCATTCCCTTCTTTGTCAGAAACAAGCTGTGAAGATCACAAATGGTGATCACATGACTTCAGGATGTTACAATTGTTATAAATTCAAAGACTGGTCATAAATCTACTTTTTCAGCACTGTCGTAATTTCAAAGGGTTGCTGACAGAGACTGTTGGTAAGTGACAACTTCTTGTAATTCCTAACAGCTTGCATTTCAAACATAGAAATACTATAGAGAATATCAGATAACTACAGAAGAGTTATTTTTTGCTGATCTATAATATCAAGTTTCAAAACTCTGAATTATCCTCTTTATTAAGCTTCATGGAAATGTCAATTGCAGAGAGTTCAGAAAAGAACCTTGCAGAATCCTGTAGGCTAATGACTAGAATGGGCATTTATCATCATTACTTTCTAAAAACATAATATATAAAACCTAATTCTGTTTTGTTCTGTCAGATGAATATCATGCTCAATGGTATAAAGTGGTACAAGGTTCAGCAGAACTAACAAGAATATATTCTCCCTTCATTTCCCAGTATGGGTCATCCTCCAAACCAATTAAGGTTGTTTTATTCCCAAAGTGTATCCTAAAACTTGACTACAATACATCAAGCTTAAAACACAGTACAGAGATTAAACATAATGAAATAAAATAAGAAATTATAAATCAACAAGCTGAGAAGCTGAAGCTGAGAACTTTTTTTACATTTGGGATGTTGACTAAGGATTTAGGGATAGTTTTAATATTATTTAATATAGCTTGACCAATGGAGGTATTTTCCCCAATAAAACCCTTCTCAAACTTGTATGAAAGACCTCTTGTTAAAATGAGCTATTTTCCATGCCCAACATACTCCTACCCAGATTGCTTTAATCTCAGGTATCAAAATGGCTTCAAAGTAGATTTAAAAAAAATATTTTTAAAAAGCTAGTATTTTGTAATGGAAGTTCTACTTCTTCCCCATCAAACTTTTGTTAGTAAAATATAAAATCTTATGTCTTCCTCCTACAAAACATTTGTGGGAAAATGAGTGTTCAAATATTCATCTGAATTTGTCTTTAACTTAAAACTAGGCAACCTGTCATCCATTGAGTCATTTCAAAGATATTTGAAATCTTATCATAGCTAAGCAGACAATAACTTCCTGCTGGCTTCCCCATTGAGTTTGCTCATGGGAAACTTTAGTCCTTAACTAACAACAATTCATTTAGTGAACATTTGAAGTTACAGTAGCACTGAAGAAAATGACTTATGACCATTGTAGCATCCCTATGGTCACATGCTCAAAATTCAGATGGTTGGCAACTCATATTTATGATGAGCTTCCTGTGATCTTGTGATCTTCTGACAAGCAAAGTCAAAGATTCACTTAATAATCATATTACTACATTAACAACTGCAATGATTTATTTAACAATTGGGGCAAGAAAGGTTGTAAAATTGGGGAAAAATTTACTTAACGAACTGTCATGTTTAGCAACAGAAGTTTTGGGCTCAACTGGTGGTGTTTGGTGGTGAGAGTCGAGGATTAACTGTAATCCTTCTCCTGTTCAGTTGACCCATGGAATTGCCTGCCAATTGCTGGTGAAGAAACAGCAAAGGGATTTGTTTGTTTGTTTAGTCAAACACGTATTAGATAGTACATATGAGTATAAACATGATTTGAATACATGAAATGAATATGAATAAAAATAAAAGGGCACATTAGGACAGGGACGGTAGACACACTGGTGCGCTTATGCACACCCCTTATAGACCTCTTAGAAATGGGGTGAGGTCAACAGTAGACAGTCTAAGGTTAAAATTTGGGGAGTTTGGGGATGAAATCACAGAGTCGGGTAGTGTATTCCAGGCATCGATTGCTTTGTTGCTGAAGTATTATTTTCTGCAATCAAGTTTGGAGCAGTTAACCTTAAGTTTGTATCTATTGTGTGCTCCTGTATTGTTGTGGTTAAAGCTGAAGTAGTCATTGACAGGTAGGACAGTGTAGCAGATAATTTTATGAACTACACTTAGGTCGTACCAAACGCAGCATAGTTCTAGGTTGTCTAAGCCCAGAATTTCAAGTCTGGTGTCATAAGGTGTTCTGTTGTGAGCAGAGGAGAGGAGGACTCTTCTTGTCAAATATCTCTGGGCACGTTCAATTGTATTAATGTCCGATATAGTGTTTACTTTGACCAGCAGTGTCCCCTTGCCAGCCAGCTCTACCTTGCCAGCAGGCCTCTGACATACTCCCTCAGACACTTAGTATTTATTCCTGTTACCACCCATCTTCCAGGGAGTTTCTCACCTGACATTCTTCCCTAGTCCCAGTGACTGTAAATAGGAATGCCACAATCTTTACTGCCTTTTTGGGAGTAATAAAAATGGTTTGTGTGTGAAATAATTTATATCATGCATTCTCCAGGCCCTGTAGCATGAAGACTAGAGACTTCAGTTCTTCGGTGGGTGACAGACCAATTGCACCAGAGATAAATGTGTGTGTTCTTATTAATGATTACAAAAATGTTTTGGTTTTAAATATTAAAATGTAACCATGCAATATTGAAAAACATAAAACTTAGAGCTCCAGAGCTGACTAATTCATTAAGAAAATACTGTCTGTAACTTTGTTGACAAACAAAAGGAAAATATAGTGTACCCATCAAATGAATTAACCCCAAAAATTCAAGACCAAAAAATGACGGCTGGTCTTATTCAATTCTTTAAAAATCCACTATAATTCTATCTATAGAATGGAATCTCGGTATTCTTTCAAGTCTTCAATTTTAAGCATCAATTCTTTACATATGATTAATCTGCATTAGGCATTAAAAACTAAAATAAACATAATTATTGAGTATAAACTTCCTTTTGCCATAATGTTTTCCAGACTTTGGCTTGCACTTAAAATTTTTGATCTTGCGTTGCTGATCATTACTCAAAAGGCCATAAATCAGACTCTCTTCTTCTTCAATCCCAGTCAGGTTGATAAAAGAAAAAAAACCTTCCATGGACATCCTACTGATATATAAGAACATCACATTTTTAAAAAAAATACACACATACTCACGCTCACTCTCTGTGATCAGAGGTCAAGAACTTCAGTCTATTAAAACACAGCTGCATTTTTAAGTTTAATATGATTTTTTGTCAGCTAAGAATTTAAGTTTATGTCAGGTTATGCAGAGGTTATGCAGATGTTCATGTTTCATCACCGTAGAGCTTTTAGAGAATTTAAAAGAGTCAACAACTTCTAACATTTGTAAGCATAAACCTTATAATTTTAATAATCAGGGGTTATATTTTCTATTAACATTTTAAATTCCTACTGATTTCCTTTGCTTTTTTAGTCAGGCTACTGCAAAATTAAATTTCGAATGTAGAAAAATAAGAAAAAACATTGTGTTATGTTTTTCAGTGAACACTTCCACCATGCTTGCCTGCAGTAAGTTACTGATGAAGGAACTCTTTGCATTTCTATTAAGAACCTAATCGTGTTGATGATAATGATAGTGATAATGATGATGCTAATAATGATGATATGATTGAATGTTTAAAATTGCCTATAAATGAAAAATCAGTGATGAACCGCTTACAATGGTCAGTGTGATGCAATGATTGAATTAGGAGCAATCACATTTCATAAAATGTTTGGATTGTCTTTAGTGTAGATTCCATTGGTCTCACAAGATATATAGACTGTCTCCACTTTTTAAAAAGAATATTTATTAGAGACATTTATTATTTCTGAAAAAAATCAATGCTATTGGTTAATCATTACTAACCTAATTTATTTTTGGAAATTTGAGTGGGGGCACTTATACTGAACCTTCAATGCTATTATATCTGAAGTCAGGTCCAAACATATTCATGTATGTCACAAAATTTAATTGAACATGACATTGTTAACTATTGCAAGGAAAAAGCAGGACTAAATGTGGCAGCACCTTAAAACATATGCTTGAACAGATGGCTTTAGCTCTTTGGAAATTCATGCTTTAGGAGTGGATGCCTGATTGCCTCTTGATACAGTCTAAAATACACATTATGCTTGTACGTAGGCAAGTACCTGAGAAACAAGCCGTATGTTGTTCAGGCTTCTATGATCACGGAGATTTAAAATAATCAATTTACTATTTGAAATATTTCTTGGCTAAATTGCCTAATTGCCAGTGACCACTGGAGCAATTAAAGGCAAGTTTTAAAAAAAGTTTTACATCAAACTGTAACTTTCTGGGATGCCTGAGAAAAAGAATATAGTATGAATTAAATTAAATTAAATTAAACCTAACATTTTAATTATTTATTAATTTTTATTATTTAAGAATAATTTTGAATTTTGCATTCATTTTTTCCTTCTTCATCTACTGTTTCCCTTCTTCAACCATTCCCTCCCTCCCTTCCTTCTATAACTCATCTCACCAATAAAGCAACTCTATGGGATTTACAAAATAGTTTGTTCTAATGTGATATCAGCATTAGTGTGTGTGTGGGGGAAACGGGTGGATTGACTTACATTTTGCTATGATATATTACTTAGACCCTAACTGGATCATAAGCGCTAAAGTTCTTTTAGATTCGGAAGCAGTGACCCCACCAATATGAGTACTTAAGACTTTATTCCAAGGCAATATAAGAAAGACACAAATGCCAAATTTTGAATCCAAAAAATACTTTATTTAGCCAAGTGTGATTAGTCGCACAAGGAATTTGTCTCCAGTGCAGAAGTCCTCAATGTACATGCAAAGCAAGAATCATCATCATCATCATTACCATCATCATCATCATCTAAATAAGATGGGGTAGTAAGGATTATAAGGATAATAATAATAATACTATAGCCATACAACATGGATAAATAGATATTAGACAGTACTATGAGAATTAGGTGTAATGGCACAAAGGAAAAAAACCATCCCCATGTCTAGTTTTTTTGGCATTCAATGTCCTATAACGGCATCCAGAGGGAAGGAGTTGAAACAGTTTATATAGGATATGAGGGGTTTGTAGATATTTTCTCAGCCCTCCTTCTGATCCATGCAATATAACAGATTTTCTATGGAAGGTTTTCTATGGAAGGTTGCAATTGTTCTTTTTGCAGTCCTAACTATCCATTGGAGTCTGTACCTGTCCTGTTTGGTTGCTGTACCAAACCAGACAGTTATAGATGTTCAAATGACAGTCAACAATTCCTCTGTAAAACTGTATCAACAGCTCCTGGAGCAATCTGAACTTCCCCAGTTGACACAGGAAGAACATTCTTGTTGTGACTTTTTAATGATGGTTCTAATGTTAGGTGTCCAACATTTTGATATTGATTAGCTTGTTAATCAATACAATGTAAAGCTCTAATATACTTTTGAATTATGTGTAAAATGTGGAATTTATTATTTTATGATTGATGAACCTAAATTCCATTTTAGTCATAATAGTTTCTAAGCAATATATAAATGCACAGTACTAGTAACTGTAGGAAGAATTGTGATTTGTCAAGCAAAGATGGCAATAAAAAAAGAATTACTCTTCAATGTTAGAAAGTCAGTGCAACCCTAGATTTAATATCCTGTGTTGCTGATAGGTGTTCATATTCTCTTTATGAACTGGCTTTTGTATAGATGTAATGACTGATTTTATGTGGTCAGGGTTTGATTATATATTTAAAGATTAATTTGAATTATTTCTTACATATAATGATACGTTTTTATTGTTTTCCTTTTTTTCTGATTTTCTTTCCTTTCCTTCTCCTTAGCAAATGCACACTTTGGAAGCTATGATACTCACTATTTTTTCCCCAGAGTTCAAACCTTTACATAACTGGAAGATTTCCTGTTTACCAGTGATAAAGATGAGCGGGGTTATTTTGCATGAATTGGATGTGGATAGATATTTAAAAGTATCACCAAGTCTGTTCCACAAATTACAGCAATCCTACTTGCTACCTATAAAAGTTTATATTGCATATGGATGACTACTTCTTTCAGCCTAAGAACTAGTATTAAAAGAAGAATATGCGCTGAAATGGAGAAAATGCCACAAGGTCAAAGCATTTTTCATTAGCTTGATAAACTGTTGAGCTGGCACAAATCTAAATTAGCCAAGTGCTCAGTAGTTTTATACTAAGGTTCAAGAACTTATGTTTCCGATGCAGCAGCATAGGAATTGTAAGAATCTTGAAAAACAATATGCACTTGAATATCATTTGAAGTAGAACACATAGGTCATATATCTTTTGAAAATTAGACACTAGGCAGTGCATTTCTTTTTTCATTATGTTGTATATAAAAATACTAAGTGCAGTACAGAACTGATATTAAAAGGCATTACCTTGGTACATATTGAGTTATAAATGCTATTTCATTAAAATGTTCATTAAATGTATTCCAATAACATTGATTTATACAAAATAAGAACACTGGAGTATTTTTGTCTATGTTAATGTTATGATTATTATATGTTTCATTATTGTATTTAATTAAGGTGCAACAAAAAAAATCTGAAATAAAATTTATATTACTGAAAAAACTGACATTATTACAAACAGATTGGGGAGGGAAGGTCTTTCTGGATTCACCATTCCTCCTTGCTGAACAGGTGGCAGCTGTAGCCAGGAAGGCCTTTCCACAATTTCAACTGGTGTACCAGTTGCACTATTTCAAAGTTCAGGGACCCTTCAGACAGTCACTCAAGCTCTGGTTACGTAACACTGTATGTGGGGCTCCCCTTGAAGATCACCCCAGAAGTTTTAACTGGTCCAGAATGCAGTGATACAGTGGTGATGAGCATGACACAGTATACCCATATAATTTCTCTTCTTCATGAGCTGCACTGGTTTCCAGTTTCTTTCTAAATGTAATTTAAGATGCTGGTCCCTGTCCATAAAGCCCTACACAGAATAGGGCTTGACGCAGGGGGGGGGGTTCGTCTTACAGTTCCCTACCGGTGCGCATCATGACATTGCGCACGCCTGCGCTACCTACACTCATGCATCTGCATGCGTCCCCTTGCACGATTTGGCTTGTGCGCATGTGCAGAGGGACAATTTTACTTCTTCACATGCTCAGAGAGCCAAAAATTGCTAAAAAATAGGAAAAAAGATGGCGCGAACAGACCGGCAAGGACGGCATCAGAGCCGTTGCACCTAAATTGTGCAATCGGCGGGCCACTACCAGAGCGACACACCGGACAGCACTGGTAGGAACCCACCTCTTGAGCAGATATTGGCCACCTACAGTATCTGTCCAGGCAAAATTGGCATGCTCTGGGCTCCTTTGATTAAAGAATGCCATCTATAGGGACTTTGGAAGCATGTCTTTTCTGTATCAGCGCCCATTGTCTGAAATGGGTTTCTCTCCAAGATCCACATTATCCCCTTTCTACTGGTTCGCCATCACTGTTATATAGGATATGATTAACCCTGGAAAGGAAAAAATGATGTGGATGTAATTTACTTTTATTATGTTCATATGCAGAGAATACCAACAGCTGTGTTGTGGATGTAATTTACTTTCATTATGTTCACATGGAAAGAATACCAACAGAGCTGTGTAAATGAAACTTTAAATCAACCCAAGGAGTCAAGGGCATATAGAGGTTGTGTCCCTCTCTCTCCAGTAAAGCAGGATGCCAAATTAAGATGAATGTAACTCCTTTATTGGCCACAGGAACAGCAGCACCAGTTTGGGTTTGTTTTGCTTCCTCCCATTCTCCCAGCTACAAGGCCTTCATCTTTTTCCAACAGTTAATTTGGGACTGAAAAATTGAACGGCAGCACACATTGGCCTCATCCATCAGCCAAAAGCTAAAGACCAGATTCAAACTGAAATACAAGCAAGGAAAAGTCCAACCAACTCTAAAATGTGTGTGTTAGCTTATGGCTCAGCCCTTTGTTCTGGCCTTAAATTCTTTTTCTTTACCTTTTTCAGTTTCATTTACTGCTATGTCTTTGCCTACCAAATATTGCCTACCAAATGACCACCATTTCACAGGTAAATCATTTCCAGCCTGCCTAAGACCAGAGTCAGTATTCACTAGCAACATGGACCGTTCAGCATTACTGTAAGACTTGATATGATTTAGGAAGTGTACTTATTCAAAAATAATTTTTTCATTAAATTGTTTTTTTTTTAACCTATGGAACCCTCATTCTTTATGTTTTTCTTTTTGTTGCTTTCAATTTAGGAATAGAAACTATTAGCAATGTTTTCATTGAGCGGACATGTAGTCATAAAATGAGAATCCAGTGAAGACCAAAAAGGAGGAAAAAATAAATGGATAATCCAATCCAAACAACGAAATCCAAACATCCTCCTTCTTGCCATACAGGCAGATCTAATTTGCCCAGATATAAACATAGGTCATTAAAACTCCAGTTGTGAGCAGCCAAATAAAATGAATGAATTGTTAAGGAACAAGATAAATAAACTGCCATCTATCTACTACTGTGAGTTAGTAATTGCTCTCTCTTTCATTGGGGAGTTGGAAGAGTTTAGTAGTGAAATGAATGGGAGGGGGGACTTAAACGAATGTATTGATTGATAGATTATGTGCCATCAAATTTTTAATCCAAATTTTTTATCAATATATAAATTTTAGAAAATAGATAATGTTTGAAATTCTAAAAATAATGCAAGTTAATGCCTGGTCTCTCTTTCAGGCTTAGGTATAACTCAACGATGACAAATAGTTTTCAGTAATGAGGTACATCAGTATTCAAGTCCCTCTCCAGACATTCATATTCTTAGATTCCAAATGAGAATATAAATTTTACTCTAAAGAACTGGAGGGGAGAAAATAATCAGCATGCTGATTGAAGTTATGGTGTAAAGGAGTGGATAAGATGAAAAAAAGATGAATAATAACTCTAAGGGATGTAAATAACACCAAGTTAAGAACCAAGACTTAAAAGGTAGTTTTTCATCTTTGTATCTTTTCTGGCTCTATTATATAGGTTCTTAGATACTCTAAAAAGCAGAAATGCCATGGACAAGACAAACCTATTTATCCTGTGAATGGACCATCAACAGCAAATTCCATTCAAGATCCACTGTTGATACAAACGGTGAGAAAATTCTTTAAGTTGTGATATGAACAATGTATAACTGATTCTTCTAAGAAATACATAAAATCTGAAGGGTTTCCACCAGTCTGGTCATTCCGCTGCTAGAAATCACTAGGTTTTTGTGTGTGGCTAAAGACCTAAAGACAGATCTTCCAAGTTTTGGTTTTCACAACAATAAAGCATCCATAAAGCAACTTGTTTTGTCTTGCTTTCTGAATCTGAACTTCTTCGTCATGCATTTTGTTCCATACCCTAAATTCTGATCTCACTCCAGTTTAAAACACTGCAGCTTAGTTGACAAGTGGAATTTTTAAGATTAGTGAAACATGTAGACCTTAAGATGCTTAGTTATTAGCTTATCTCTTCCCTCTGTATATAATTATCTCAGCTAGATAGCTACGATCCATTACTTTTTTTTTCTTTGTCATATCATCTTATTTCTGGATATACAATCCATCTCATCAGTTAATAAATTTCTATACTAGCAACATGATCTCATTTTAATGCAATTTGGTGAAAGCACTGTTGAGGACAAATAGGTTCTTTTTAAAGTTTTAGAAATGGAGATATATTTTCTCTATTAATCTGCCTCACAGGGTATGTTAGGTTCTCCAAAACATAGAGATAAGGAATTTTGAGGAGATAAAATTTATGTTCATCACTATTTGAAATTATTGTGTCCCAGGTCATATCAATGCCTCCTAAGTTCTAATAGCATGCTGAACTATTTGTGATGTTGTATAAACATGGTCCCAACTGAGTTTACGAATTTCCTTAAAGCTCTATTTAAAATATTGGGTGTTTCTTTGGGAAATTATTTTTGTACAGAAATAAAATAATGCTTGGAACACTAAACTGATTAAGATTAAAATTATATACATGATAAAATAAGCTTTGCTCAACAGAAATGGTAAAGAAATACAAAATTAGATTGAATAATTTCGTATCACAGTCTCTTCCCACCATATCATCCTTAGTGTCACTTAATTTGTAGAAGTCCTGAAATTAATGGAACGCAATGAAATAGTTCAACAAAATGGATTGATTTGTATTTTGCTTATTTTACCTTATTATTTAAATAAGGCTAAGTTTTTTCAAAAGTGTCCCTGCTCCTATTCCTAAAACTATTTTGTATAAGTACTTAGAACTGGGTTTAATCTTACCCATTTTGCTTAAAAATTAGTAGATTTAGTATGCTATATGCCTGCTGTTAACATTACATTTATTAATGCTAATTTGCAAGGATTAACTTCATTATTTTGTATGTAAATTTATTAATTTTTTAAATAGCAGATGTATTTGTATCATAAACTTTATTTTACTTTTTACTTCTTAAGCTTTAGAATAGAATAGAATAGAATAGGATAGGATAGGATAGGATAGGATAGGATAGGATAGGATAGGATAGGATAGAATAGAATAGAATAGAATAGAAT
>JANHGD010007083.1:26398-38522 GCA_027560375.1 Imantodes cenchoa
TCCTTCCTTTCTCTCTCTCTCCCTCCCTCTCTTTTGCTTCCTTCCTTCCTTCCTTCCTTCCTTCCTTCCTTCCTTCCTTCCTTCCTCTCTCTCTCTCCCTCCCTTCCTCTCGCGTCCCAAAAGCAGGACTTTTTAAAAAAGGGGCGGGACGTGGGACAAATTTGAAAAAAGCGTGACTGTCCTGCTGAAATCGGGACGTCTGGTCACATTAGTTACGGAGTAGTTACAGATGAAGAGATATTTGTTCTGGGATGAAATTCATTTTTTCCCCTACCTGTTCTGTGGTCATGGCTTGGTGGGCCTGGCAGGGGAAGGTTACTACAAAATCTCCATTCCCAGCCTACTCCAGGGGAAGGATACTGCAAAATCCCCATTCTCTCCCCACTCTGCGGCCAGCCAGAGATGGTATTTGTCGGTTTTCAGAACTACTCAAAATTTCCGCTACCAGTTTTCCAGAACCTGCTGAATTTCACCCCAGATTTGCTCATAACCAGTAATGATTTCCTACACCCACAGGGCACACTGCCGTGGGGGTAGCAACGTTATTATGATGAACGGCTCCGGAGCCATTGGCTCCGGGCTGCTCGTCACACCATTTTTTTAAAAAATTTGGGCTTCTGCGCATGCGCAGAAGCCAAAAATCGTGCGAGTGGGTGGCACGCCCACCTGCGCAGCCAGCTACCAGCGCTCCGATAGCAGAGGTAAGTGGAAACTGCCCCTGGACAAATGCCTATCTCACCAAAGGTCAATGACCCATTGGCTACTCTCAACCTGGTTTGACCAGCCTGTTGAAGCTGTTGCCCGGGGTGTGGCTCATGCGCATGCTACAGCTGCTAGGAGCTGCAGATGAGAGAGTGACAGGTAGGGACCAAAGGTAAACGAGCTGCCCTAAAAGCTGCCCTAGAATGAACTGCCGTAAAAGGACATGACAAGCCCCTACACCAGAGGTGCTACCCCTCCCTGAGCACCCCATACATGGCATCATGCTTTATAATCATATTGCTTAGTGATGGAAATTCTGATTCCCGATTACCATTGTAAACTGAGGACTACCTGTATATGCTATCGGGATTTTTTTTTTGTTCTTTTATATTATTTCCCTTGTTTGCACATTAAAGCAATACCTGTGTTAAAAAAGCTTGCCTTTTTGGTTTATTACAAATATTATAGCCGCCAGCTTTTATCTAAGAAAGGAACATCAAAGGATCTGAAGGCAGCACTGGTTTACTAATAATTATTCCAGACAACAGGGAAAAGAGACTAACCCATTATCAGCCAGAGCTGAAACAGCAGTAGTTTCAGGTCTTAGAGGTCTTTTCTATTTCAGGTATTATTATGAGAAGTAAAAAAAAAAAATTATTTTATCAAGTCACTTTCAAAGCAAAAGCAAATAAAAGAAATTGTAATAACCCGGTCTTTCATTCCCTTTCTGCTTGAGTAAGCCTCTTAACCTTTGACTGAATAGATAAATCAGTTGCTTAAGGCAGCCCAAAGATGGTTATTAAATTGTTGTGCTTTTATTTCCAGGTAAAAGCAGCTTCAGCAGAGCAGAGGGTTTAATTAGGAAATACTAAGATGAGACTAGCAGCTTTTCCTTTCCCACCATCTCCTATACAGCCAACCAAAACCTGTTCCTCCAGCCTAAATTAGAATGGGGAGACTAAAAGGGGCTGGTTGGTCTGTCACAGGTTTTATTCCCCTAGCAGAAAGACAGTCCTGAATCCAAACACTGCTGATATCTCAAGTGACTTGTCAACCCTTCAAATGAATTCTAATATGAGGACAATTTTTATCTACAATTAGGATTTCTACTGCAGCTATAAAATACATTATTCTGGCAGCTTTTGATTTTTAAGGATTAAAAGGGGGGGGGGGGAAAATAGCATACGTATAAAAGTCCATTCATGCAAGAAAGTTCTAGTATACTCAGAAAGTTCAAGCTTTTGCCAATTAAGTCCTGAAAGTGCCATGCCAAAACTGTGGTCATTATAACTAATTTAGTCCTAATAGCAAAATATAAATATATGGAGTATTTTACTTTGCTTTCAAAGTCTCCCCATATCCATGCCATGAAGCTTCTTCATCTAGTTGTATTTCTCTAAGAACACGACTAGGTTTATAAGCAGCGTTGATCAACAAAGAGAGAACCTAAATTCAGAAAGAGAGAAAAATAAATGTCATATTAATGTTATCAATAAGATTTATTTTAATATATTATTGTGGCTTAGCTGTTTAACACTATTTATATGACCAGCATAACAAGTTTGCAACAATAAAGGCAAAACAAACTTTATTATTAATTCCTGCAATTTTCTTGGAAAGGTTTTGGAAGTGGATTGCTCTTACCTCCTTCCTAGGGCTAAGAAAAAGTGACTGGCCCAAGGTCTTCCAGTATCCTGATTTTATGTCTAAGGTGGCTCAAATTCGCAATCTACCAACTTTCTAGCCTGGTACCTAACTACTGCACCAAACTAGCTCTCAACCAAGCACTTAACAGTGTATAATTTGAGACAGAGATTCCAAAATCTAGTAGCATTCAACCCTCAGTGTAATACAACATTTTTATTAATTTTCCTCAATTTTATTCAGGAATTACTATAAAATAGTTTCCTAACTAATAGTCTTGTAATTGATCTAGAACGCTTTATTTCTATGCACATTTCATTTCTTTTGATTGCCAAGGAAATAATAGTGGCCTTATACTAAAATATACTGTATATATAAAATATACTAAAAATAAACATATATTCTTAATGATAAATAAGGAAACTATAGAGTCTGAAAGCTCCTTCCAAGCGAATGTTCTACAAATACCTAAGACTAAAATTCTAAGACTGACAATGCTGTCTGCTAATAATGGGAGCAATAGTCCCAATATCAAGAAAACAATAAGGGGATGATGGTAATGGTGGTGAAGTATAGTGCAGGTGACAAGATGGAAAAGGGTTGTGAAGAGAATTTCACTGAGCAAGATTATGGAACTGGCAGAGGAGATAAGTAGCCAAGCTGTGAATGCGTTAATGAAAGGGAATTTGAAGATATTGCACAAGAGAGTGAAACAGCAGAGGCCATTTATTACAGAATGAAAAAAGGGAAAAAGCATTGCTGGGGTTGGTCAAGATGGATTTAAATAAAGAAATATACACCTCCCCACCAAAGAAAATTCTGAAAAGGCCGGTGACATATAGACACTGTTCTCTGTAAGTTGCGTGGCCGCGCAGCAGCACAGGTAAGAAGGGAACGGCGCACAGCAATTTCCAACTGCCATGCGCCGTTTTCTAATTGCAGACGCTGTGCGACTGCGTGCCTGCGCACATGATTAGGGAATGGCGCGCAACACTTTCCAATTGCCACGCGCCGTTTTCGGAAGTTACAGGGATCGTTGCATATAGACCTTGAATATTGAATATGACTGCTTGAATATCATAAAAATAATGTAGCAATGCTGAATTTTGAGTGCTAGAGAGTATCTGACAATGCTGCCAATAAGAAGCATTTACCAATGACATCTAATGTGTAGCTGAAATTCCCAAAGGCGGCTATAATAATCTGGGATGTTCTCAAAGGATTATAGATTTGTCATACCAGATCCAATTACCGACTCATCAAATTTGGTATTTTGCCTTGGGCAGTTTCTGCTGCTACAAAATTCAGTCCCTGCTACATATCCCTAACACACATACATCCCTTAGGCATTTCTAAAAAAACAGAAAATTAATTATAAATCCTATAAAAATCTATTTTTCCCTTTAGCTTTTTATTTATTTGTAGCAAATTTATACCCCATTTACCTCCCCCCCCCAAATATTCCAGTGTGCTTATATTATAGCTTTAAAAAAAAACAAACTCATTTTTTAAATATGATAGAAACTATTTCACAGGGACAAACAAAAACACTCACATACACTAGCAGCTCAAGGTTGTTTTTTATGGCAGTTCTAACCACAACTTATCCGTCTAGAAGTGCAGTGATGTATTATTTCCCGTGATTAGATGCTAGTTAGTGAAAGGAATGCATTTCCTTCCATTCTGGGTACCAGTCAGAGAAGTGGAAGCAGCTTTGAGTCTGTCAAGTCCTCCCCCCAACCCCCCCCCCTCCCAAATGAAGGGGAAGGGAATAGTACAGGTGGGGAGAAAAAGGATAAAGGAAAGTGGAGTAGGAATGGGAGCAAAGTGTAAAGAATCAAAATAAGTAGGAGCATGCAATAGGAGCCATTCGGCAAGCACTATGTTCATGTATTAATCTCCAGGAAAATTAGGGTGGTGGAGGAGCTTTAAAATGTATGATAATGTATACATGTATATGTTATATTGCACTCCTGATCTAAAACTATACACCAAGGCAGTTCATCATAAAATATTATACAATAACAACAGCAATAGCACTTAGACGTATATACTGCTTCACAGTCTTTACAGCCCTCTCTAAGTGGTTTACAGAGTCAGCATACTGTATTGTCCCCAAAAATCTGAGTCCTCATTTTACTGACCTCAAGAAGGATGGAAGGTTGAGTTAACTTTGAGCCGGTGAAAATCAAACTGCTGGCAGTCGGCAGAATTAGCCTGCAATACTGCATTCTAACCACTGCGCCACCACGACTCGAACTAGTTGTTATATTTTAACATGGGTACCAATAGCCCCAATTTAATTTCATGGGAGGAGGGTATTCTTTAACCGAACTGCTATCACTGTGAAAGCCTTACGACTAGTTCTAAAATCTAAAAACTGCCAAGAAGTTGCCTCGCCTAAGGACTGTGGGATTCAGCTAACAGCAACAGCTGTTAGAAACAACTAACAGCAACCAGGACTCCAGGAACTGTCATTGCTAAGAAATGTGCTTGTGCTTTATGACCACATTGCTTAGCGACAGAAATTCTGGTCCCAAGTGCTGTCATAATTCAAGGACTATTTATATAGTACAGGGAACAACTCTGGATGTAAGAGGAATGGAATAGGAAGAGATCCAGAGTCTAGCTTTTCTTTTTTTTAAAAGGATACTGTGGAGCTGCTATTTCAATCATGCATGACTTTCCAGGTATAGCTCTTGAAAGTTTAGAATCTACATCTCTGTAGTGCAATAAACAAAGAACAGTCCATAAAAAGCCATGGGGAGGCTCAGAATAACCAAGCAGAGACAGGTAGGTACAGCAGAATGAGAAGATCCTTTTTCATAAAAATCACAGGCAAATGTGAGCATGATGATCAAGGAAAAGTTCTATAAACCCTGCTGCTGATTTTGCAGTTTTTTCCACAATTATTATGGGATACTCCTCCAGATAACAGAGGTACAGTACAAAGCACAATGTCTTATATCAGGGAACAAGTCAACTGAAAGTTGAAACTGGTCTACGTTTCTGATATGAATTCCAGGATCTAAATATTTTAGCCAGATATTTGCCCTGGAATACATTGTTTTGGAGGTTTATCCTTGGCAGTTCTTTCCTTTGTTCAAAGTTTGCATGATAATAGCAACTTCACTTACACAGGAAAACCACCAGGATGTTGAAATGAAAATTGCAAATTTGGGTAGGGGGAGGGAAGGAGGGCAGGAGACAGAATCTTATGAAAAATTCACAGTAATAATTCTCTTTTTAAAAATTTTCATTTAGTCACTATATGCTATCCTTATTACTGAATTGTTATTATTATTGAATTATTATTATTCCCAGAACACTTCTAAATATTACATCTCCCTTTTCTAAATGATTGTTGATTCTATCTGAACTTCTGGTGACTTGTGGTGTTTTTATTGTATAGTAAGTGGCCCACTTTCCGATTGTGGCAATCTTACTACTTGCTGTTCCTATCTTCTCCTAATAAAATCCCAACATTCTTCCTCGAATACTACCCAAATGAGTAAATGTGCTGCAGATACACAGCCATGCATTGCAGATGCCCTTACCTCTTTAAGAACAAGGACGCAATTCCCAGGTCCAACAGACTGTGGGAGTTCTGCAATTCTCCCTTTGTTAAGATAAGGTCCTGAGAAGCATCGGTGGTTAAAGTAGATCTTTGGGCAACAGTATTTACCATTTGTTACAACTGGAAAAAATAAAACGATTTCTGAATGCAAACACCTACTTAAAACATCTAAAAGATCAATGAATCAACAGAAAATAAAGTAACAGGCAGTTTCCTATATATAATGTACACCAGAGGTCCTGAACGTTGTTGGCACTAGGGACTGGCTTCATGAAACTTTTTTGGCATCACGGACTGGTGGTGGTGGTTTCAGTTTTGCTCATCAACTTCTAAATACTGGTCCTCTTTGAAATACACATTTGGATGTATGCTGCTACATTCTTCCCACTTGGTTATTTCAACCACTTGGAATGTTAAATAATTCAATAATAGCAATAGCAACAGCACTATATACCACTTTACACTGCTTAACAGCCCTCTCTAAGTGGTTTGCAAAGTCAGCACATTGTCCCCAGCAATCTGGGTCCTTATTTTACCCACCTCAGAAGGATTGAAGGCTGAGTCTACCGGGGAAAATTGAACTGCTGGCAGCTGGCAGAATTAGCCTGCAATACTGTGTTCTAACCACTGTGCCACCATGGCTCTTAATGGTATACTAACTCAATTGCAACACATTCTGTAAGTACATTTGAATTACATTTCGGACTTACTATAGTTCTTTAGAATGAAAAGTATTGGTGCTTGTTATTTTCAGTCTGATCTATTACTGTCTTCATTCTTATTTTCATTTACTATTAACCTTGAGCTTTTGTAATAGGATAGCACAAGCCTTGGTATTCCTAAGATCAGTTTTAGGTAGAGTACAAACATGACTGCTGTATGGAATCTTATAATACATTACTGTCCACTAATAATAAAGGGAACAGTAACTGTAGTTTTCATATTAATTAATCATGCTGAGGCTGGGATGACTCCATGACTGCACTTCAAAGCCAAACAAAAGCTAACAGATGCAAGAAATATCTGTCTCATAAAAAACATTGCTTAATAATCCTGTAACGGATGGTTGTCTCAAAAACAGGATTTTCCAGTGTTATACTGATTAAGGATTAAATAATACTGTACTTATAATTACTTTATTGCTCAATACAGCAAAATAAATCAGCAAGCACCTCTGTGATGTGAGACAGTTGAAGTTAACTAATCTTGCATTATAGCTATCCTTGGGATAATAATTACTTCCCTTAAAGCCATAATGTCACGTGGTTTATAAATGGCATAGATAAAAATGAGATTATATTGATGTAACCCCTCTGCATTAAAAAAATACAATTAAATTCCAGAATGAGCACAGCTTCTACTTGTGTAAAGATAGTGCCTCTAACTATACCTTTCACAGGCACTGCAAACCGTGCAAATAAGGTTTTAGTGTGTGCCAAAAGATTGGTTTATATATTTCAGAAATGGATGTAATTATTCAACATTCATTCATTATACAATTTAGCAAATGATTAAATTACACCATCTGGTACATATGGAATTTTACTCTTTCAAGCGGACTTTGGTTTATAGAGTTGCCAGAGTTATCTGTAAGTGACAGTCCCTCATAGTAAAGCTAAAATGTTTTAAGATGCATGCAAGAAATGTTTGTTCAGTTAAGCCTTATGCCCACCAAATAGTTCAAGAAATCTAAGTAAATGACAGATCTTTATAATGACTTCAGAGCTTATCATTTTCCATAAATATAAATAAAGCATACAGATATCATAGCTAGATATTTGCAGACTTATTGTCTAACATATAAACATTGCTTTCTTACTAGTATCAGTTGAATTCAGTTCCTGGGTCTTTAATCCTTCACTGACAGTCCTTGAAGATAATATCCTGACAAAAAAGAGGTGGGGAAGAGAAGAACAGGAATGGAAGACTAAAATTTGAATTTTGCAGAGCTTTGTACCATTTGTTTTTAAAGAAAATATGATGTAAGACTTAGGCATATTGAGAATAAAGGCACATTTCATTATTTTTTTAAATGTAAGCAGAAAATAAGATGACCAGAAATATGGATATGCCTCAAGAATAATTATGTATTATGATTAAGTGGACATTGAGCAATTCTCCTACCCTTTCCAAAGTGTTAAATTCCTGAAAAGGGGAGGGAGGGAACAAAGATGGAGACCAATCTGCCATTACCTTCAAGATCTGGAGAAGGAACATTACTTAAAGTATTTATCAAATAAAAGGAAGACAACCCTATCTAAAAGGAAGACAATTCTGCCATACATCAAAGGCACATTAGAAGGGGCTGCCAGGCTACTGCAACCCCTAGGAATAGCAATAACCCACAAACCCACATTCACACTCAGACAGGAACTTAGAAAGATCAAAGACAGAACATGAAAGGAAGACAGCACCAACCTAATATACAGAATCAGTTGCAACAATTGTAACCAGTGCTACCTGGCAGACTGGACAACAGTTAAAAAACCAGAATCTATGAACACCAGCTGGCTGTCAAACAGCATGACCCAAAGTTCCTGATCGCCCATCACGTCGACAACAAACAACACCAGTTCGACTGGGACGAAGGTGAAGTCGTTGGCCATGACAAAACCCATCAGGCATATGAGTTTATCGAAGCGTGGCATTGTATCAATGGGTCCATCAACAAACACACTGACTTTGAGCCAGTAAGCAAGTGGACCATCCAAACTATCAATCTATGACAGCACCGACCACTCCCTCACCAGTTAAATTTCATGCTCCACAGTAACCAGTCTTGTGATTCAACCAGTCTTGTGGCTTAATCAGTCTTGTGATTCAACCAGTCACAAGAACAAATGACCACCCAGCACCTACATAAACAAACAAAATACTTCACCCAAAACCCTGCTGAAGATGTAACCTAGTTTGGTAATGAAACGTCTGAGAGCCGAGCAGCAAACTCGGAGGACAAATCTTTGTCTAAAGACAACCCTATATTTTAAAATAGTTCCTTCAGCCAACCCCAAATTGACAAGAGACTATGAACTCTAGTAAAACCAATCCTGGAGATTTCTCATTAATTTGCTAAACGGGTGTGGGCATATATGCATTCATGTATGCTCAGTTTCTGGGTTGGGGAGTTTATTGGTTTTTGTAATTAAATTTTTATTTTTGTAAACTGCCCAGAGTCATTGTGAGTGACTTGGGAAGCCATATAAATGTTCTAAATAAATAAATACATATAAATAAACAAGTAAATATAAAATTTATTCTTCTCAGAAGATGTATAACAAAATAGGGGAAGGCTCAGAGCAATCTCCATTCTCAACCACAAATTAAACGAATTGCCCATAAATTAATGTATGCTGGTCATAACATTAAACCCCATTGACATATAGCAAATCACATTTGCATGTGTGAATCACTTCTACTCAGACACATATTTCAGAAAAAGAAAAGATTGAGATGAAAGTAATGGAAAGGTGAAGGAAAGGGAAAAATAAAACTACTGGGATTGAGGCAAGGGGAAATAACTTTCAATTTTGAATATTTCATTCACATGCAATAGGAAACCAGTTATCTATTATGAGAATGAACAATCTATGAGTTTAAACAAGACAGGTAGTCATAATTCTCTTCTTGCCATGTGAAGAAAATTAATCCATCCATCCATCCATCCATCCATCCATCCATCCAATTTGTATAACCGGCCAATTCAGCAAGTAACACTGGGTACCCAAAAAAAATTAAAATTAAATTAAAAATAATTACAACCAACACATTTCTCCTTTAAACTAACTATACAGTTGCATATAAAGCTTAGGTATTCCTGTTTAAATTGTGTTATAACTCTAGACTAGCCAATAATCATAATTCTCAGACCCAGCCATTCATTAGGGATGGACGGGGGAAAGAGAAGGGAGGCATATGTGATAGGTGTGTCATGATGCAAACTCCATCTATTATATATATAAAAGGGCAGAGTTTGCATCATGACATTGTAATATATATTTTGGCATCAGTGTGGTTAGAAAAACATGCAGTGGTAGATAAATCAATTAAAATATATTATAAAAAGTACCACAATGTAAAAACATACAAAAAAGGACAAAGTGGCACTGCTGAAAAAGGGTTTCAAAATGCCCAGCTCTAGTTACCTGCCCTTGTATTTAATATTCTGAAAATCAAATCATTGTTCATTATAAATATTAAGTTTAATGCTTACTGTTTCTCTGGTTGAACAACTGCAATTTTCTTTTCCTTATTCACTGTAAATCAAAATGAAACACACTGATTATTAATCTAATATAAACACTGTAAAATATATCCTGTGATGACACAAAGCAACTGCAGTTCTTTACATGATAATAATCACATAATCACAATGAGTTGTAACCTAGTAACAAAACATCAATATGAAAATAATGATTTTATTCTTTTTGATTTACAAATGGGCACTTCTCCAATTCAGTTCCTAAAAATATTGAAGTCTTCCATATAATGCACTTATTTTAGCAAATATCCTCTAAAGCGGGTGTAGGGAGTCTGGCCCCAAATGAGTTTTAACAGGAGCTTTAATTTAAAAAACAATGAATTGGAACATCAAACGTCTTATCTGTAGGGATGGCTTTGGAGCTCATAAGAAATTCGATAGCATGACCAAGAGGACAGGGTGGTGGTGGTGGGGATTAACTTTCGATTTGATAAACAGCCATATTTCAGAACTTCATGTTATCAGTTTTGCAAATGGTCAGCACAGGAGGTGGAGAGCGCATTTGGGCAGATGGTGTATGGCAGCAGACACAGCCTGTGCAGCGGTCAGTGCCACTGCTTGAGACCACTGGCCCAACCCTCCAAGCAGAGGCACAGGGGGGAGGCAGCACAAGCAGCAGGCAGAGGCACAGGGGAAAGGCAAGCGATCCTGATGCGCCATGTGGTCTTTTGCCCCATCGCTGGTATGGGCAAGCAGATTAACACCCGATTTAATGGAGGCAGGCGATTCCAAAGTGTGGCAGCACGGGGGGATTCTCCATGCTTTGGAATCGCTTGTCTCCATTAAATTGGGTGTCAAGCCATCCCGCCGTCTCTCAGCTTGCCCACTTTGCTCCAAAAATAAGCCCTAATGCATCTTTTGGGGCCCCAAAAAATATAAGACTAGGTCTTATTTTTGGGGAAACATGGTACTAGATCTCAGGCATTCTTAGAATTAAATAAAACCACTAATTTTATGCCTCCTATGAGGTTTACAAGCATGTTTATATGTTGCAATCCAAGGTGTGTATCTTTTTATTATGTTTAACAAAAGCATATAAAAATACTTCAAAGTATATATCTCCCTGTCTAATACATCTATGCACCAGGGGTGGGTTCTACTTACGTTCCCCACCGGTTCACATCGCTACGTTTTGTTCGCATGCATGCATACCTTCGTGCACATTTTCCTCCTGTGCATGCTCAGAAGCGAGAATCAGCCCGAAACACAGCTGAAGAACTGATCAGCTATGTTTTGGGCGAAGGAATAACTAAGTTTAAACCTGGGGGCGGGTAAGAGGGCCTTTTTTCAAGCAGCAGAAGAGGAAACAATGTCCAAACAATAAAAATTTTTGGAAAAAATTCCCCCAAAAAGATGGCAGCGCCCATGGACCGGCATTGACCGAACCAGATCCATGACGTCATTGTGACGTCACCAGCTGGTCGCTACTATTTCAGGCGATCCAGTCTGAACCGGGATGAACCCACCTTTGCTATGCACCAGTTTGCTGCAGTGGTTCAAGTGCTGGCCTAGAAATCAGGAGACCATTAGTTCTAATCTTGCCTTAGCTATGAAAGCCAGCTAGGTAATTCTGGGTCAGTCACTCTCTCGCAGCCCAACCCATCTCACAAGATTCTTGAAAACAGGAGGAGGAAGGAATATTATGTATGCTTACCATCTTGAGTAATAAAATAATAAAGATGGGATAAAAAAATCTAAAGAATATTCATACCTACTACTCTGCGAGGAGGTCTAAGCTGGTATCCATTAGTTTCACACCAACCAACCGGAAATATACTCATAGATTCCACACTCACTATGAATTCAGGGACTGGGATTTTAGAACCTGTATAATAATAATAACAATAACAATAATAATAGTAATAGCAGCAATAGCAATAGCACTTAGACTTATATACCGCTTCATAGTGCTTTACAGCCCTCTCTAAGCGGTTTACAGAATC